>CAUYRH010152046.1:0-26302 GCA_963574655.1 Perodicticus potto
AACATTCAAGATTAGTTAATGGTGCTACTGTCGGTGAGAATGTGGAAAGTGTTCCTAAGTATTGGAAGACATTGGACATTGATACCATTGTAGAGACTTACTCATTATAGTAACCATTTTATTATCCATACGCACCTCAGAACATTCAGGACCCAAGAATATTCTTCAGAGACCTTCCATTTGTTAGCGGTTTAGTAGCAAAGTGTTTTCACAGAATTGTTGATCAGTATTAGGACACCTGCTTTCTAGTCCTTACCTGGTCAATAGTGCTGTGTCAGCAAAGTATCTCATTGTCCCTTTTGAAAAATGAAAATAATAACTCGGGCCACCCGCCTGCCTCAGAGCAATATTGAGAATACTAGTGAGAGTCTCTTGGGAGATTTTGAAATCTGCAGAAGGAATACCAGCACATTTATTTTGAAGTTCACTATATATACAGGTATATGTAATAGGACTTCATTTTAACAACTTGTGAATAACATTCTACCACCTGGATACATCACAGTTTGTTCACCCATTCATCTGTTCATGGACATTTGAGTTGCTCTTAATTTTGATCTATTATCAAAAAGAGCTACTGGGGGCACCATGTACCAGTCAGTGTGTGGAAATTTGCTTTGATACCTTCGGGGTAAATTTCTGGAAGCAGAATAGCTGGATCGTGTGATAGGTGTGTATTTAACCCAGGAGGCTCCCAAACTGCTTTCCAAAGTGGTTGTACCATTTTCTGTTCCCACCAGTTGTGTACAAGAGTTTGCGTTTTCCCATATCCTCGCCACAATTTGGTACGATCAGCCTCTTTAACTCTGCCATTCAGTGAGCGGGCAGGGATGTTTTCTCAGGGCTAATCAGGTGGTGCATCTTTCCATGTGCTTTTTTGCTCTACCTACATCCTTTTTTGTGAAATGCTTGTTCAAATATTTGACCCACCTTATTTGTACACTTGATCTTAGCCAAAAGGCCGAGAAGCGATCCCACCCACCTTATTGGTAAAGCACATCGTGAGAGTTTGTGAGCTTCTCATAAGTTCGGGACACAAGTCTTCAGCAGACACGTGTTCTGAAGATGCCTGCCCGACTCTGGCTCGCCTTTTCTCCTCTCTGGGTCCTGCAGTGTCCAGGGCGCATGGCTCCCTGTCTGTGCCAGGCTTGTTCCTATGTGTTTAGTATTTTTTCCTCCTTTGCAGTAGTCACATCTCAAATGTTCAATTGTCATATGTGGCTAGTGGCTTTGTTGAATGGCACAGAGACAGGACATGTTCATCACAGAGACAGCGCTGCCCCAGGGCGTGCACATATTTGATACCCTCTTCCGCATCACGCAGCCACACACATGGCTCAAGAAACATCTATGACTGTCTCATGATATTAACAATGTTTTATAAATATATGTATACACACATATATAAATACATATATATGAAATTAGGTGTTTCTGAAACAAAAGCAAAACAAGCCTGGAACCTCTGAGTTATTTTTAATATTTAAAAGTGTCATTAGATTGTGTATAAACAAAAGGAATTATCCCTGTTTATGTTTTTAAAGCAGTGAACTCAAAATGATCGCACTGCAATATAGGATAAGCCTAATGATAAAAGTAACTAATAATTCACTAAATTTAGGAAATTATCTTTTTTAAGATATTGAGAATATCCTCTAAATTTTCAGTTCGATGCTTTGAAAAATTATGTGTCTTTCCGGTAGTGAAAGTCATGGCAGGTAACCTTTTGAAATTTCTCACTAACTGATTTTCTTTTTCATACAACTCCAGGGTATACTAATTCTTTTCTACAATGGATAAGAAGAAAAGTCTGCCCTCGGCATTGTTCATCTTAGCCTGACACTTTCCCCGGCACTGGCTTCTCTGTTTCCATTTATGACCCTCAGTTGAATTTTAACAGGTTGCAGCTAATAAGCAACAAAGTCACACAGCCAGAATTTCCATAAAACCAAGAGCTATGTCTTATGTGAAATTATCCAGCATTAATAATTGTAAGAGACAAATATATTATAATAAGCTGAAATAATTAACTAGCTTTGTGGTAGTTTTGCCCTTTCAACTAAATAGAGTGAACTAACATTTTAAAAACACTTTTTCCTATTAAACTTTTCATGTGGATGGCATAGTGCATAATCCTTACTCATAGAAATGAACAACGAAGAAACAAAGTAAGAACCTGGTCACTCCAATGTTTCAGTCTCCTCAACAATGGTCCCCAACCATAACGAAATGTTCACCACAGACAGAGAACTCGCTGCTTGCTCAGAAGCCCACTCACTTTGCGCCCTCTCCCTGCTATAGACAACGCTGTGTGTGGCCCTCGTGCCACTCTCCTCACAGTTTCCAACTGCAGGATGCTACTGCAATTGTCCAGATTCACAAAGGACAAATCCAACCCCTTAGTAGCTCTTTCCTGATACTAAGTAATCAAAAGCATAATACTGGCATAGAAACAGATGCATCAACCCAGTAAGTGGAATAGAGAGCCCAGAAATGAAGCCCCACATTTACAGTCAATTAATATTCAACAGTTTCCAGGAACCACACGTGGAGGAAAAGACAATCTCTTCAACAAATGGTGTCGGGAAATAATATCCACATGGAAAAGAATAAAACTGAATCTGCGTACACCACACCACGTGCAAAAATCACTCAAAACGGGTTAAAGAGTTCAATACAAGATCAGTAACTATAAAACTACTAGAAGAAAATATAGGGGAAAAGCTTCTTGACATTGGTCTGAGCAATGATTTCTTGGATATGATTCCCAAAACATGGGCAACAAAAGCAAAAATTAAAAAATGTTAGATTGCATCAAACTAACTTGCGTGCCACAGCAAGCAATCAGCAAAGCAAACAGATAACTTGCAGAACTGGAGAAAATACTTTCAAACCATTTGTATTAGTGGTTAATATTCAAAATATATAAGAACTCAAGTAGCTCTACGGCAAGAAAACAGCCTGATTAAAAATGGACAAAGGATGTGAACAGACCTGAACAGACAAGCGAAAACCATGTGGAGCTGGATGCTCCACATTATTCAGCCTAAATAGATACAGTTTTTATATGTCAGTTATATCTCAGTAAGTCTGAGGAGAAAGGCTAATTGAGGTGGTAAAAAACTTTTCAATTATATCCTATCATAACTCTGTAAATATTCATCACCAAATACCAAATTGTACACTCCTTTTTCTTAAAAACAAAAGTTAAATCAAAATCTATCAATAAAACAAAACTAATTGTGAGTTTTAGGTATGTGAGCACTGGTATTTTAGAAGTAAAAATGTAGTTAAGAAGTCTTAGCTAAAACATTTGAGCCTAGAACGGGGTGAAGAGAGACAGGTGCTGAATTTTTTTCTTTTTAATCTCTGGAAAGCAAAGGGTCAAATCTGCATAATCACTAACTTTACCTACTCCTGGTCTTGGCTGGTCTTTTGAAATACCTATTATGTTTGATGTGGGCTCCAAAATATGTTTGGGCAACAAACGTGACAAATGTTTACCGTGACACCACTCCACCCTTACAGGGCGCAGGCTTTAATAACCTTCACTGACCCAGTTCCTTCAGGGGTATGCTCATTGTCGAGAGCTTTAATTATTTCCCTGCCTTTTGGACTGTCTGTATATCTAAGTCCTAACTTAACACCATGTCACCTTTACATTAAGCATTCAACATGATTTTAAAATGGGACACAAAGATTTTTTTCCCCCAGTCTTAAACTGTATCATGCTCCATTATGTGTGGACATCTCTAAAATAGTTGATCTGTTTTTCAGAATACTCTGTGCCCTTGCTGAAGTTTGTACCTACAATCAATTAATCTGTGCCCTGCATGGCTCTGATTTTGAAATTCCAATTTGGAAAGTTTCGTGTAGTCAGATTCTGTAGTGCTGATCCTAGACCAATATCTAAAAGAGTTTATCCTGTGTTTCCCTGTAGAATCTTAAGTTTCCATGCCTTATTCAGTCTTTTATCCATCTTGAATTCATTTTTGTGAGTGGTAAGAGATAGGGGTCTGGTTCATTCATGTGGTTATCCAGTTTCCCCAGCATCTTTTGCTGATAAGGCTTATTTTCCCCAGTGGGTGTTGTCTGCTTTGTCAAAGACCAGTTTGCTACAGGCAGATGGTTTTATGTCTGGGATCTCTACTCTGTTTTAATTGGTTGATGTCTCTATTTTTGTACCAATACCATGCTCTTTGGGTGACTGTAGCTTTATAGTATAATTTTAAGTCTGGTAATGTGTGCCTCCAGATTTGTTCTGCTTAACATTGCTTTGGCTATTCAGGCTCTTTTCTGGTTCCAAACAAAGCATGGATTTAGTTTTCGTAGATCTGTGAATATGACATGGGCATTTTAATGGGGATTGCATTGAATCTGTAAATCACTTTTGATAGTATGGACATTTTAACAATGTTGGTTCTACCAATACATGATGTTTTTTCTCATTTGTTTGTGCCCTCTGCAATTTCTTTCCTCATGTTTTAAAGTTCTCCTCATAGAGATCTTTTACCTCCTTGGTTAAGTATATTCCTAGGCATTTTATTTCCTGTGTAGCTATTGTGAATGGTTGGGTCTTTGATTTGACTCTCCTCTTGTCTGATATTGGTATATAGAAATGCTACTGATTTATTTACATTGATTTTGTAACCTGAGATTTTGCTGAATTTATTTATCAATTCCGGGATTCTCTTGCTGGAGTCTTCAGGGTTTTCTAAGTGTAAGCTCATATCATCAGTGAAAAGTGACAGTTTGACTTTCTCTTTCCTGATTTGGGTACACTTTATTTCCTTCTCTTGCCTAGTTGCTCTGGCTAGGGTGTATAACACTATGTTGAAAAGAAATGGTGACAGTGGGCATCCTTATCTTCCTCAAATTCTTACCAGAAATGTTTTCAGCTTTTCCCCATTCAGCGTGAACTTGGTTGTGGGTGTGTATTATATGGCTTTTATAATTTTGAGATATGTTCCTTGTATGCCTAGTTGGTTGAGGGTTCTTATCATCAAAGGATGCTGGATTTTGTCAAATGCTTTTTCTGCATCTATTGAGATGGTTATATGGTCTTTGTTTATGTGATGAATCACATTTACTGACTTATGTATGTTGAACCATCCTTGCATCCTTGAGATGAAATCTACTTGGTCATGGTGGATAATTTTCTTGATGTGCTATTGAATTTGGTTTGCTAGTATTTTATTGAGAATTTATGCATATACATCCACAAGGGATATTGGTCTATAGATTTCTTTGTTGTGCCTGTCCTGGCTTTGGTACCCAGGTGATACCTAGCTTCATAGAATAAACTGGGGAGAATTCCCTCCTGGATATAATGGAATAATCTCTGTAGTGCAGGTACCAACTCTTCTTTGTGGGTCTAGCAGAATTTGGCTGTGAATTCACCTGGGCCTTTCTGTTGTGGTTGTGAGGTTTTTGCTATTACTGTGACATGACCACTTTTGTGGTCTGTCTAAGAGTTCTGTTTCTTCTTCATTAACTCTTGGGAGGTTGTGTGCTTCCAGGAATTTGTCCATTTCCTCTGTGTTTTCTAGTTTGTGGAGAGATTTTTGTAATATTCATGGGTGGTGTTTTGTATTTCTGTGGTATTGGTGTAATGTCTTCTTTTTCATCTCTTATTGAGCTTATTTTGTTTATTTCTCTTTTACCCCTGATTAATGTAATGAATGCTCTTTCTATTGACTTTGGTTCTTAACTCACTTATTCCAAATCATGAAGCCCTTATGGGGAAACTTCCTCCTGTTTTCTGGGGCATGATTTATCCCAGACTGGATTCTTCCTCTTTTCCTTGCTTTTTCCCTTTCCTTAGTATATTCCCATTCTTGACAAAACACGTGTAATAGATAATAAAATATATTATATTGCTCATCAGTTTTTATGGTAGAAAGCCTTGGTAAAATTTGAGACATGATGGAAAGACTTAAAATTCTTAATTTTTTTCCTTTATCTTAAATGTATGTTACATGGTACTGTTTTATATCCTGTAATACTCCATGTGTATACTTACCTTAGAATTTACATTTTATTGTAATTGCCTACAGGTCTATATTTCCCATTAAATCATTGCTGCTCAGGGAATGGTTCCTATAAATCTGCTTTACAGTTACCTGAGGATTTTTTAAAAAATAAATATTTCCTTCTGCAGGGGCCATGAGTGTCTTCTCTGAATTGTTCCAATTTTAGTATGTGTGCTGCCAAAGTGAGCACATCCCCAGTGCTTTTTTAAAATACAGATGCTTGAGTCCTGCCTACTTCTACTGAATATAAGTTAGTGAGGATGCATCTCAGGAGTCCACATTTGAAACTCAAGTCTCAGGAAGTCCTTTTGCATAAAATTTGGATTTCTTGAAGTGTCTTGTATTTCATGGTACATTGAAGATTTAGCATAGTGTCAAACAGTAGAGTAGGGACTCAAGATACCAGCATTGGATTAAAAAGTAAATGAATAAAGAAGTTTCCAATTACATATATTGTAATAGCATATGTATTAGCCAAAGAAGGCGACATCAGGAGTTTCAGTTTTCTTTTTTCACTTTTGCCCAGTTTATTGGAACAGTGTAATATTTTATGAAGTCTTCCCTTGAGTTATTTCTCTGGTTTAATCCATCATCAGGATCCTAAACAATTATTTCAATGAAATATAAGAAAATGTCTCCTGCAATGAAAATCCTGAACTGAAATCACTTGACTTGGAACATTATTTATTTACTGACAACTTCTTGGGTCCAGAAGGAGCATGGCCAGTAATCACTAGTTGATAAACGGAGAGATTCAGGTCAAATTAAGGCAAATGCCTTTTCCCTTAGTTGGAACGGAAAGAAGTTGATTGCAGTGACCATAATGTTGTGAAATACTTTGGCACTAGAGTTTCTCAGAAATATGTTGGAGTCTCATCCCTGTCTCCTGCCACCTGAAGCTCAGTAACTTTCAGCAGCTATAATGATGACTCCATAACCTGAATAAGGTTATGGAGGTAGTTAATAGTGTACTCATAAGTGATAATTATTTTAAATATTATAGATAATGTGATAGTACATTATAAATAAAAAATAAATAATTACATTTAGAAGGTACTGTGTTTTAATAATTGTAGTTTGAGGCAAAGATGATTGCCAGATAAAATATTAAATTAATTATAAAGAAAAATAGTTTAGAATTTGTAAATATTACCTATATAAAGCATATTTGGTAAGAGGATAATAAAGTAGAAGTCTAAATTTTTCCATCAAAATGTTCTTAGTCAAAAAGGCCCAAGGAGCTATCATGAGGTTCATTCCAATGCCTGAGTGGTAATCACGGAGGAAGCGAGGGTGTTGCTTAACTTGGCAGAAGATCCTGTTCTCCTCCAGAAGAGCAATGGGGACATCAATCAAAACAGCGGGCAGGATGTGTTGAAAGTTTAGAAGCACAGGACTCTAGAAGCCCTGTTAGCTTGAGTAAACATCTGACAATGAAGGTTTTATAAAAGAGCCGAGGGAGACTTTGGAGACAAACTCCACTCCAACACGAAGAAGGGAGACCACCTCAGCAGTCTTCTTCACTTCACTCTGGCTGTGAATCTGGGTCCTGGTCAAATATTAAATTTGGAAATAACTTTGATGGATCGTGGGATGAAATTTGAACATCTAATAACACTTTGCATCTGTGACCAAATCTGTTGAGATTTATCCAAGTCACCCTCGTAGAAATACCTTTCACTATCTTAATTTTAAAAGTTCTCTTTGAATCACCTTGACTCTTCATACCTTACATTGAGATTTTAAGGCCAAAGCAATTATATAGCCCCCTGTTTAATGGGATATTTTTTATTTTATTATTTTTAGGAAAAAACTAAATCTTCTTAGCTTTTGGTTTAATTTATCTAGAGTCTAGATCCAAGTAATTTTTTCTTTTTCCACCGTGTAAATCTCCATTTCCAGAGCGAATACCAGCCAGCAATATATTGGGCCCTCTTTGGGAGGGGACCTATCTGGGACCTATCTGCTGTGTTCTGTGATGCTGCTCTGATTTTCACCTTCCACTAACACTCATTCTGGAAAGCATCTCAATCGTGGGTGGAATATTCCCCTCAGAGCACTTGTTTGCTTTTCTTATCCTGACCTCAAGATTTACCTGCAAAAAATGACTTACAAGCCAAGCTCTGCAAATAACAACAAATAAATATATCCTTCTAGTAAAACACCATATTTCTTTCTCAAACATACAGATTTTCCCCAGGTCTGAAATTCACCAACTTACTTAAAATGTTAATAAAATATATTAAGATATAATCTTAATATTTGAGCCAGACAATACCTACTAAGATGTGAAGTTTCTTAGTTCCACTGAGTCTACACCTGCTTCAGGTCCGAGTTTATTCTGAAATCGGCTTTGGCTTAGACGAACTATTTTTAGTTCATACTGTTCATTACTATTTGTAATCTTGATTATTTACTTATACATTATTAGTATTTATAATTTTATAATAATCATGCCATTTATTGACTACAAGCACGATATTAAATTCTTTACACGTGTAATGTCACTGTTTTATTATGTCCTGTCTTCTCTTATTCTAGCATTAGGCAGAGAACAATGTTTATTAAATAAACAACTGTGTGCAACAATTAAAACTTAAAAACCTGATTGGGGATCATTTGTATCTCTGAAGGTACAACTGAGAATGGATCTTTCTCTTCTAAAATCAGCATTAACACTTGTATTAAGCACTTCTTACACAACAGGCACTGTCTGCGTTCTGTACATGTTTTGTACATGTTTGATGCTCGGAACGATCTTATTAGGTTATATCATTATCAAGATCCTTCTTGTGAGAATGAGGAAGCCAAAACACAGCTTGGCTGTTGGGGTGAGCTACTTTCCCACAGCCATAACATTCACGAGTGGTGAAGCTAGGGTTACAAACCCATGTGGGCAGAGAACACTTGTTAACCAGAGCATACAACCCTGCCTCCCAGAGGAAACCTGGCTGAGCTAACACAAAGAAGGCAGCTGTCTGATGTTCACACCCACCATCCCCAGGCTGGGAGGGAGGATGGAAAGACACCCTAGCGTAGCCAGCTCCCTTCCGGGCAGTGTTGGGCACTCCACCAAGAGGAGAGGTGTGTTGAAACACCTGGCAAGTCCCTGAGTCCCGGATGCTGGCCCATCCGATCGGATAGCCAGTGCAGCAGAGCCTGGTACATGCACATGTGCTCCTTTTATTAATAGAATTGAAATAGGTTGCCCCAGAGAGAAGACAAGTGCATCATTCATGCCACTGCGTCATCACACCACTGCGTCATTCACACCATGACGCTCACAGTACCGCTTCTGAGGAAAAGTTTTAAGTGCTGTGTAATGATTGGGTGGAATAACTCGACTTGTATTTCAAATAGACGTTAAATAATTTAGAATACAGCTGGGAGAGAAAGCTTTGGTATAAAGGGGTGAGGACATGAGCAGCCCAGATTCGAGGGGCCCCCCTCAGGCCCCTCAGCAATGTCTTGTGTCTGTGGTGACCTCGGGCCCCTTGAGTATAAATCACATTATCAAAGAATATTTAATGACAATAAAAAATACTTATGATGTTATACCAAGATTTTAAAAAGAGACAGCATGTTCTCAATTTTGTAAAAGAAAAAATGCAGATTGATGAAAAATGACTGCAAAGAAATTATATCCAAATGTAATATTGGATATCTCTAGCTAATAGGCTTAAGGGTGATTTCATTGTTTATATACCTTTCCATCTTTCTCAGTTTTTCTACAATGGTGATACACTAATTTTTTGTATTGAAAAATTGCTTCAATAATCTAGTGGTTCATGCCAAGCTGCTCTCTACAGGCTCCGCCAAAGCACAGTCAGACACGGGGAGGCGAGTCAAGGCTCTGCGCGGTGTTGGTAAAGGGGAAGGAGACTGTTCATTCTGTCCTTTACTTCACAAACACACGCAGGGGACACAGAGGCTAACATGTGGCCAGCGCCTGCGTGCTGGAAGGGGGAGGACACACATTTCTTTTATTCCTACGACATGAACATCAGCATTTTTCCTTGTGTGAAGTTTGCTTCATCCACTAGGGAAGTAGCTTCTCTGGGCATTGTCGTATGGTTTATATTTTAAACCTTTATTTTTAAAGCATGCCAAATTCCTTTGATTATGTACTTTTCACTCCAATAAGAAGTGGCTCAATAGACACTCGGCACCAACAACCAAAGACAGAAGTTGGCTGCCTCCTCGGGAATCTTGATTGCACCTTCCATGCAACGAAGAGCGAGAGAGCTTTTACTGCACATTCACAGCCAAGCTTCCCGCATCAGCTGTGTGCTCATGGTAGCTACTGGGCCTTAACAACTTTGGCAAAGATTTTGCCAAGAAAATACAAGGAAGAATCATAACCAGATGCTTTCTAACCAGATGTAATAAGTCTACACACTGGGTGGTAATGCATGAATCGTGTACCAAACATTACAACTTGGGGACCTCTGCCTATAATCAGGGCACATGTCTCTGTTGACCCTGAATAACATAGACTTCGATCTAAAGGCTTGCACATGCCATGGGTTTCAAAGTGGCATTTCTCTTAAATAATGCTCACATCTGTAAAGGGATCATTACCAAACTCCTCCTTTCTTGAACAGAGGCTGATATGTATGAACCAAGGGATAATTAATTACACAGGATTACAATTTCCGATCTTTTTGTTTTTTTGGAGACAAAGGCTCACTTGGCCATCCTTGGTAGAGTGCCTTGGCATCATAGCTCACAGCAACCTCAAACTCTTGGGCTCAGGTGATTTCTCTTGCCTCAGCCTCCCCAGTAGCTGAGACTACAGGAACCTGCCACAACGCCTGGCTATTTTTAGAGACGGGGTCTACCAAGAGCTGGCTCAGGCTGGTCTCCAATCTGTGAGCTCAGGCAATCCACCCACCTTGGCCTCCCAGAGTGCTGGGATTATAGGCGTGAGCCACCTGGCTGGCCTGCAACTTTCTATCTTTTAAAACATGTATCCAAGAAATGCCTCCTAAAATTTCTTTCACAAGCAATTCAGTTTCACGGATCTTTCTGTGGGTTGTTGTTACACATGCCAGACTGGCTGCAGTTAACAGAGCTGTTTAATAACAGCTCCAGAAATGGCATTTCTAGGGTCATATGTTATCACGCACTTGAGAAATCCCCAGATAAATGACATGGTTTTCAAGATAAACTTTGATTTTCTTGTGAATCAGTCAACAACCTTATTGGAAGAGAAACTACTTAAGATCAACTTCTTTCTAAATCACTGAAGCAAAACTCACAGAAACTCAAGAATGAACAATACTACATTGAACTATTTCATCTGTTAGCGTATCTGGTATGGATTATAGCCTCTGTTTTCTTCAGGAGAGACTTTATGGCTCCATAACAACTCCCCTATAGTGAGCGCCTGCCACTGCAAGGGTGCCCACAGTAAAAGTCATAGCTATGTTTAGGATTTAGTGAGCACGCCCCCAGTCACACGGCTGTTAACAGGTGGCACCTTGAAACTCAGGCCTATTGATTCCAAAGTCTGGGCTCTTCCCCCGGGTATGAGCTTTGTAATTTCCTGTTTACTATCCCCCCTACAAGGTTATGTGGGACGGAGGGAGGGTCACTTCTACTAGAACTAAAATAAAGGGTGTTGTTTGATTTATTTTAGAGAGACAGGACAATCCTTCACTTCATTCCCTTGATTCTTGATTCTTTTATGCCAGTGGGGTAAATGGTTTTAATGTAAAGCATATGTTTGCATTAGCAATATAAAATTTAATGAAGATTCATTCATTAACATGTTTCCAATTAACATACAACACATAAAGAAGTAAAACCAGTTATCGAGACGTTAAATGGCTTGTGTTCACAACCCAGTGAAGTGGGTACTGCTTTTTAGCCTCTTATGGAACAGGAAACAAAGGCTCCAAGTAATTTGACCCCAGCTAAAAAATTGTAGCTGGATTTCAGTCCCGGTTCTCACTGTGCTGGTCCCAAAGGTGATGATGAGAACTAACCCAAAGTTGCATGGCAACCCTAAACTTTCACGTGAACTTCAAAAATATGTACACTAAATGAAAGAATTTATGCCTTAACACATTTTAAGTACCCAGGAGGTAAATGATGTACATAATCCTTTAGTTTAGGGTCTATGTAAATAATGATTGGAACATTAGATACATGTAATTCTATAAGTATTGTGTCTACCTTGAAAATATTTCACAATTTATCATCAGAGGAACAATAAGGTAATTATGTCCATTTAGTGATTTTGAATTTTTGGTGTTGGTTACTCCAAGTTTCTTTCATTAATTCTGAATTTGCATATAGAAACAAAATATGTAAGGCAAAATCAATAAGCAGTGCTTTTTTGGAAAGCTTGACTGTGAAGAGGTTAGAGCAGGACCTGAGGGTGCAGTGCTCACGGACACTGCTATTGGTGATAAACATCAAGAATGTGTTTTGAAATGACCCAGAGGAATGTAAAGACATAGCGTTCAAAAACGGTCTAGTCTTAACTGTGCTCAAGAAGGACAGTACTGACATTGTAGCCCCGCTAGTGACTAACCTTTATCATCTTGATTGGTTCTGGAACGTACCATGTGAATTTGTTGGTGTGGTATCTGCTTTCCCGATGATGTACATAAACATAGGTTTTCTAAGGCCAGTCTAAAATCAACTTCTGTTTTCTGGACCAGATAAACTGACATAAGGGGAGGCAGTTCAGCTGCATTGAAGACGGCAGGAGGAGAGCAGGTGGGTATTTGTGTTATAGATTAGCACAAGCCTGTGTCGTGACTCAGAGTGTCTGGGTTCTATACACTACACCTTGTTCCCACAGGACTGAACTGAATGTAAACTTCTCCATTATAAGTTAACTGACTGGATTGCTGTACTGAAACCGATGGAATGAAGTAATGGATCCTTTAGTTGTGGAAATGTACTTTCAGTCTTTTTTTCCTCTCCACATTTTACCACTCTCAGTGGGTCACCAGAATAGAGTGCTCATGAGGGATAAGAGGAACTCAGAAGTTATCAAATCCTGGGAATTTGAATCCCACCAAGGGATCTAGATTCCCTGCCTAGCTCATCTTGGAAAATGACTCAGAAAGAGATTTCTTTTTTTTTTTTTTTTATTGTTGGGGATTCATTGAGGGTACAAGAAACCATGTTACACTGGTTGCATTTGTTGGGTAAAGTCCCTCTTACAATCGTGTTTTGCCCCTAAAAGGTGTGGCACACACCAAGACCCCAAGACCCCACCCCCCTCGCTCCTTCCCTCTCTCTGCTCTTCCTTTCCCCACCCCTCCCTCAGAAAGAGATTTCTAAGGGGCCAAATTCCCTACACTCAGTGAACATTCTATAAATATTCATCATGATATCATCATAATTATGATAGCTATTAATGCTACTAACAGCAGTTATTGCATCCTCCAGATTATTTTTAAATTTAGTACTATAATCATTACAAAGATTTGTGCCCCTCTTCTATTTCAAAGCCTATTTTTTAAGTTTATGAAGGCCTAATAAAACAAGAACCTACAAAATTGTTAAAAGATAATTTCTATTTAATTTTGCTGAATTCTTGCTTATACTAGTGGTCCAGAGATATGAATGCTATTTCCCAATTATTTGGTACACATTGCCAAAAACAGTGTACCTTAGGTATAGCAGTTTTGGCCTGCTATAACAAAACTTCATAAGTTGAATAGCTCATACACAATAGACATTATTTGTTATGGTTCTGGAGTCTGGGAAGTCCAAGAGCAGGTGCCAGCACATTCAGCATCTGGTAAGGGCCTGCTTCCTTGTACATTGATGGCCGTGTTCTTGCTGTGTCCTCACGTGATGGAAGGAACAAAGAAGCTCTCTGGGGCCACTTTTATAAGGGCACGAGTCCCATCCCTGCGGGCTCTGCCCTTGTGAACTCATCACTCCCCAAAGACTCTACCTTCAAATACTACTCATTGGTGATTAAGTTTCAGCATATCCATTTGGGGGGCACACAAACATTCAGATTGTAGCATAATGATGCACAAAATTTAGTAATAAATTATTTTCCCTATAAAATTCCCTGAATAAAGCAGCTTCTTTTTGTAACTCCCTCATCATTTCTCCTACCATTTGTTATTCATTTGTTACAAGGCGTTAACAAGGAAATATTAAGAGAGGAAAACACCGCTAAAGAGAGATACTTAGAACAGAGGAACTAAGAACAGCGTAACACATTTTGTAGTTTATCCTAACCAGGTCTTTGGAGTTTTTAGCAAAGTTCAACCTTTTGGACGTGACTGCTTTTTCAGTGAGATCTGTTGAAATTTATATATATGTAAATGGCTTTAAAATTAAGTCCATCTAAGATAGACTAGACTTATTAAGTAATTTGTAAGGACTTTTACTTATTAATTGGAATTTTCTCTTTCTCTTGTCCATTCTTTTCTATTTTCCTTCTTTTTTCTTCTTCCTTGCTTTTTATTTTTTAACTCTTCAAGGATAAAATACAACTTATATGTTGGGTGTAGATAAATAGAACTTCAGACACCTATATGCTGAGTAAGACCACCTCTCTGGCACATCTGAAGATATATTAGCTAATGACACAACATTTTAAAGAAGGGAATAGAAGAAAGCTCTTTTAAGCTGATTGTTTTATAGAAAGAAACTGTTATTGCTGTTATGTTATTTTTGCCTAAATAGGCCCTAAGCAACCTCTGTTAGGAACAGATAAAATCAAAGGGTGTGAGGAAGGAAACACAGGACCGGGTAACGTCATGTTTTGTAAACTGAGCAGAGGTTTCCAAACATCTCCATTACTTCTCTCCCAAGGCTAGTGTAATATTCACAATCATTTAGACTGTTCTTCAGACCGAAATGAGGTTAGGAGAACAGAGGGAAAAAATGTAATTACTTTCATCTACCCAGTAGCTTTAATTTCTCCACATAGAAGAAAAGAACATGCATGTGTAATTTGGGGATGTCTTCAGGGACGTTTTTCTTTTGAACTGATATAAAATCACTTAGACTACGCACAGACTTTGCTTCACGGAACTTGAGAAGCTCAACAAAGGCTTGCTCAGAGAAGAGTGATGTTGTGACTTCTCCAAAGAACAATTCTCCACTGATAACGCAGCTGATATGTGCTCACTTACCGTCCCTTGCATAGAAGTCCTTGGATTCTCTCCAGACACTTTTTTATCATTATATTCATTATTAATAATACAATTGTGAAATGATGAGAAAATTAAACATTTTCTGTGTTCTGTAAGATATTATACATAATTCTAAATTTTCTACTTTTTCACCATTACATTGTGAATAATTTCTCAAATCTGCTTAATGCAATGAAAGTAGGAATCCTGACCCTTTGTAAAGAAGAAATAATTATAGACCAAAATCGGACGTGTATAATGCTTCTTGTTCCTACTACATTGCCCACGTGGTTTATACTTAATTTTCTTTGTTCCAAGC
The DNA here is from genome assembly GCA_963574655.1 of Perodicticus potto. Classification (NCBI taxonomy): domain Eukaryota; kingdom Metazoa; phylum Chordata; class Mammalia; order Primates; family Lorisidae; genus Perodicticus; species Perodicticus potto. The sequence goes on from CAUYRH010152046.1 coordinate 15,474, forward strand.
TAAGTATCATTTTAAGATTTATTTAGTGATTTCATGGGACTTTTTACTATTGATATATTATTAAACTAGGCAATAATCACCATGGCTGAGTCAAGGATGAATTTAAAGAATGATTTTTTTCTGGCTATATATTGTTAGGAATTAATTTGGATCTTACATAGAATTTGTTCATTCATTATTCAGGAGGACCCAGTGAATACTTACTATCAGCAGGGACTATTCCAGGCTCTGTGGCTGGGGCCCGCGTCCCTATTCCTAGGGGTAGACAGTAAGTAAATTGATATATGATAGGTTGAGTGGTGAGAGGTTTAATGAAGAAAAGCAAAGCATGTTAGGAGCTGGAAAGCACGAACTGTGTGTGAGGAGTGGCGAGGAGGGGTCCTGTAATATGCTTACGTGTGGACAGACGCCTGAATAAAGAGGGAGAGGGGCACAAGGACGTCTGTGGCATGATCCCAGCAGTGGGAACAGTTTCGTGTAAGACAGAGGTGTGACTGCTCATAACATGTCCAAGAAAGAGCAGAAAGGTCACACGGGGAGTGGAGTGTGGAGAACGGTGAGAGGTGGATGCAGAGAGGCAGCCGCCAGGACGTCCCCACCAGCGCCAGCCTCTGATTCCGCCCTGTGCTGTCCCTTCCCACGCCGAGTGGGGGGACTTAGGAACCGACAGGATATTGCGGAAATAATAGGATGTGGCTTCTGAAAAAATACCCCGAGGCTTCTACTCTGCTCCCTGCTGAATCGTTTACTCGCAGGGAAAAGTAACTGTTGTGCTGTAAGGACAATGAGGACTTCATAAGGAGAGGTTGGAGTGGCCAGGAACTGAGGCCTCTTGCAATAGCCAACTTGAACTTGCAGACCTGTGAGTAAGGCAGGATGACCAGCTGCACTTACTCACCACGGTGGAGTGAACTTCAGATGATGGCAGCCCCGGCAGACGTCCCAAGTGCAGTGTGTGAGAGTCCCCGAGGGAGACCCCCCCCCCCGCAGTGCAGTCTCTCCAAAACTGCTTCACAGGAACCAGGTGAGATAATAAATGGTTATTGTTGTTTACAGGTGGTAAGTTTTGAGGGTAATTCGTTACATGGCAGTCAAAACTTAATACCATGTGGCTTTGCAGGCCATGGTGAGGACTTTAGATTTTATTCCATGTAGGTGTGAAGGGAAGGTACTGGAGGAACTTGGTCCAACTTGGGTTTCTAAATAATCACTGTGGCTGCTGTGTGGATGGCAGACGAAAAGGAGAAAGGGGTGGGAGTAGCAGGGGGACCAGGCAGAAGGCCGCTCACACCGCCCAGGTCAGTGTGAATGAGGACCTGGGTGCAGTGGAAACTGTCAAAAAGATAGGCTTTGCATGTTGAAAATAGGGTTGAAAATTTTACTGGTTCTGAATTTGCTCCCACAACTTCTATGTACAAAACAATTTCGCCAAAAGTTGAAAATATAGAATACTTCAAAAAGGCAACCATTTATGATTTATCCATCATAAACCTGTGCTCATCACCTTATTTTTCATAAATCATAAATTGATACATTATAAAAGGATTCCATGATAATTACTGTCTATTAGGAGATCTGACAGAAATTTCATCACTGAGTCCATTCATCAATAAAGTGACAAGTTGCATGGTTTACTAGAACTTCACACCTCTGAATAACTTTGAAAGCAATGGAATAGAATTGCTATTCTAAGAATGTTCCAGTGAATCTGGATTAGCACTGTAAAATAATGAAGATGATATGAATTAATTACAGTAATTTACACGGTTTAAATACGTTTAATGGTGGCAGTTGGTTTAGTATGTACGTGTGTATTTTTAAAATTGCTCTAATAGAAAATGTGAATATCAGTTTGGATTTTAAGAACAATAAGAACTAGCTAATGAAATTTGTCTATAAATCAGGTAACTATTAACCTGCCTAGGAACTTTGATAAGGAAGAAAGGAAAACATTTAGAGAAAGGAGAGGAGAACCTAGGTTAAAGGAAGAAAAGAGTGTAAACCTCTTTTATCTGAATTTACGGCTTCCAGGTTGAAGACAAGGCAGCTGAGTACCCCTCCACAGCAAGCTCTGCTTTCTCCTCTCAGCGGGAGACTCCCCCACACTGTAGGGGGCACATTCTCACCAGCCTACAGAATGTATTCCGTAGCCTTCACGTAGTTGGGTGTAAACATGTAACTAACTTGGAGCCTGTGGCATGTGAATGGAACTGTCGTGTGCAGTGTCTGGATGCTTGGATCTTCTTGGACGGCTCCCTGCCACCTTATCCTTCCCACTGACTAGAGCATAGCCAGGTTGCCGAGCCAGCTTCAATCGGGGCAAGCATAAATCTAGAACACAGCAGGGCAGCAAGAAGGAAGAGCCTGGGCTCCTGCCTTCACAGCATAGCCCCAGCCCTGGGATGCTCACCACACCCCTGCCCATGTGGGGAGAGGGAATTGAATGACTATCCTATTTAAGCTACTGCTATTTGACGTTCTTCATATAACAACTTATCTTATACACTAAATCCCACAGAAGAGAATTTTAAAAAATTCTTGCAATCTGTTACCATGTTTTTGAGTGTCTATTATGCACATTAGGCATTGGAGATGAAATAATGACCAAACCCAGTCTCCAAAGCTCAGAGTCCAGGGGAGGAGAAACGTATTAAACAAATCATCATGCAAATACATGCAAAACCACTAACTGTGACACTAGTTCCATCCTTTGGGAACATTCAGAACAAGGCTGGATCCTGTTCTATATGATGACTCTCCCAATATAGGAGACCCTCCATACCGACCACTTCCCCACTCTGACCACCTCCAGGCACTGACCACCTCCCGGCACTGACCACCTCCCCGCACTGACCACCTCCGCGCACTGACCACCTACCTGCTCTGACCACCTCCCTGTGCTGACCACCTCCCTGTACTACCCACCTCGCTGCTCTGACCACCTTCCTGCACTGAACACCTCCCCGCACTGACCACCTCCCTGCTCTGACCACCTCCTCGCACTGACCACCTCCCCATTCTGACTACCTCCCTGCACTGACCAGTTCCCGCACTGACCACCTCTTTGCACTGACCACCTCCTTAAGCTGACCTAACTCCCATGGACCAGACGTGCAGCACATGTGCATATCAGTACAGCAGGCCTGGTTCCTTATGGTGACCAGCTCTGTGGTCACCTTACTCAGGTCCTATTTATTTGAAATCTAGAGTCCTCATGGCTTCTTTTTTTTCATTTTAGGTTAATGTGAAGACACAACCAGGTTACAATATTTGCATTTGTTCGGTAGAGTCCCTCTTATAGTTGTGTCCCACACCCCAAAAGATGTTGTGCTGTCACCCTTACATTGTCCTCACTGCTTCGTAAGCAGTAATTTCCAGCATTCCTCTCGTGACATGGTTTGAAGTTTCTTTATAATTAGGAGTCACCCTAACATACTGACACCCTTCTTGATATGCAGTGACCCAGCAGAGTTTTTAAACGTAGATGTGGTTCAGGCGGCGCCTGTGGCTCAAAGGAGTAGGGTGCTGTCCCCATATAACAGAGGTGGCAGGTTGAAACCCGGCCCTGGCCAAAAACTGCCAAAATATATATATTGATGTGGTCCAACTAGAACAGAGTGAGAGTCTGTATGAGTTTTCCAGGGCTGCTGTGACAAGTTCCCACACACTTAGTGGCTTAAAAACAGCTCAAATTAATTCTTTTACCTCATTGGAAATTCAAACTAGTCTTTATGGGGCTGAAAGCAAGGTGTTGGTACAGTCAGCTCCTTCTGGAGGCCATAGGGGAGAATTTGATGAAGGGAGTGTCACAGTGAAGGGAAGAAAGCCCCCTGAACCCACCAAGTGGGTTGCACTGGAAGGAATTCAAAAGCGAGGCAACTAGTGACAGAACATCAGACACTGAGAACAGATCCTCGGGAGGGGATGTGTGATGGGACAATGGTAATGTTTTCATGTGTCCAAAACCCTGTTGGGAAACAGCCATCTGTGACCAGCATCGTCCTGAGCATGGGCCATTAGTCACAAACTGTGTCACAGACAAGGAAGTGCAGTTTGTGAGGCATGTGGCATAGTAACGCCATCCCCGAGTGGTCCTGGGCCAACAGCTTGCTGGCAGTGTCCTCATCCTAGGTGGTTGGGGTCCAGAACCAGCAAAAGTAGCTGCATTTGGGCTCTCTTGGCCTTCATGTTCTGCCTCGTCCCCACATTGTGTGTGTTACCTTGCTTTTTCTAGCTTCTGGATGCTGTCTACATTCCTTGGCTTAGGGCCCCTTCCTCATGTCACACTGCCTCTGTTTCACACCACATTTTCCCTCATCCAGTCTCCTCTGCCTCCTTCTCATAAGGATACTTTTTATAAGAATTACATGTGAGGTCCACTTGAGTCATCCAGGACAGTCTCCCCAGGTCAAGATCCTCAGTTTAATCACATTTACAAAGCCCTGGTTACCACGTTCACAGACCCCAGGACTAGGATTGGACATCCTAAGGAGCCATTACTCAGCCTACTGTGTAGTCACACTTCAGACTAGAATTACACTTATTCACAAATAAAAACTTAAATTTTTGTATGCATGTTTTTAAAAGGCATCTCTCTCAACTGGTACTTGTGCACTTGGATCTCAGGACTCAGAGCGATATCAAATATTTAATCCCCTCATTAAATTCTGCTTGTTTGATTTAACCCCTTGAACTTATCATGGAGAACTTTCTGGATCCATCCTCTGTATTGTGGCATAGTTAGAAGTCTACTCATTTAATTTCTAAAGGATCAAAGAATTTCAACCCAACATGATTTCCCCCCTGTTTTAGAAATTCTGTTATGATGAGGTTTCAGGGGACATGGGGAGGGGATTATCATAGCTCAATCATCCTGAGACCAAGGCCTTGGAGACTGACTGAGGTTGCAGGAGAGCTCCTTGAAGAGCGTAGCTGAAAGTTTAGGCCTTGGTCTCCAAAGGGGGATTTCTTAGTGATGTTTGACACCATGGGGCTCCAATCCAGTGTGTGGTCCATGGACCTGGAAGGAACTTCTCAGCACGGTTAGCTGAAGCCAGGGATTTCTGAACTTTATGTACAGCAGAGCCTGGTCTGAGGTTGTAGGGGTAAATAATAGAATCCAGCCTTCCTGGGGCAGACAGCTGACAAAATCTAGATGAGAAATCAACCTAACTGAGGTTCCTACCAGACCTACTATTCCAGTGGGGAAGAAGAGTGCTCCCCAGAGTACCTGGACAGAGGTCAGAACTCCCCAGGCAGGGAGTCACCCTTCCCTGCCAGCGGGCAGAGGCTGGGAAGGCGGCTCAGAAGCTTGGGGGGGACCAAGTCAGACCCCACGAGCCTGACTTGGGAGGCCCACAGTCAGGAACAAGTGTGGTGACGGCTATCTTCCTCTCTTTACCCCTTGACATTGATCTACCCTTCATCCAATCCCCTTTACTGGAGTTGGAAATTGTCCTGCCCCTGGAGGGGAAGCTCTGGCCAACTATTTGAGACCTTCCAGGAATAACGGTGAGGAGTGCGGGACCCTTCCCACGTGCTTGGCACTTCCTAGGGCTGTGACCTCCGGCGACCTGTTTAACCCGCACAGCAACCTCGTCTGTATTATTTCACAGGTGAAGAAACTAAGGCACAAAGAGATTGAGTAACTTGTTCACGGTCGCTCTGCGAGCCGGGATTTGGGCACAGGCGCTCCACCCGGGAGGCCCAGCCTGTGTCCAGCACGGCCCGTGCGCCCCTCACCGAGTAAGATGCCTCGCCAGACGAGGCCGGTGAGTATCTGTTAATGGACAGATAAACGGGATAAATGCATGAGCAGGTGGATAAACGGAAGGCACTCCAGCTGGGAGATTACCAGTTTTATTTGGTTGGTCAAATACAGGGCAAGAATCCTCCCGCCAGAGCCCCTTTGCATGAGACAGCAGGGTCACTTCGCTGCTAACGCGCTTCTTCCTGCCTTCCCCCCAGGTTCCCACCGAGCCACCAGGACAGGACCCGCGTGACAGCTGACACACGCAGCTCCTTTTCCTTTGTTTAATTTTAGAAAGGAAAGGGAACATTAAAATAAATGGACAAGAATGTTCTGAGCCAAACATAGAAAATTGCCTATACTCTTCCTTGACTGTTTTTATGAGTCAAAGAAGCTCTTTAAATACTCATGATTCATACTTCTAGTACAAGCCATAGTGTTTGCCTTATTTTAACTTGAATGAAGGTAGTTGGGAGGTAAGAGAGCATCGCCATCAACACCTTCCCTGCAGATATAATTTCCTCTTTATTATGTTGTAAAATTAAGTCAAAGATTGTAAGTGTAATTTTTCTGGAATTTTATAATGATTGGTAATGGACACTCCTGCTGCTATTTATGCTTGCCGTGTTTTAATACTTTGCTAGTATGTTCAGCGAGTGTGATTCCATTAGTGGCGTTCTTTATAAGTAAAGAATTTTCCCCAGGTATCTTTTATACTGTGATGCTGTAAGAACATATTTCTGTTTAAAGTAGCAATGATCAAAATTGTTCTTTCTACCTCTAAATCAAAATTCATTTTCACCTAAGGTGGGAAGAAAATTTATAGGGAAAAAATTGGCATTCTGTAAGCATTGAAGTTTTCATCTAAGTGTTATTGACCTCGTTATTAAATGCATGGCAGATGATTTGAACATATCTAAATGATAGGGCTGGGCCTGTTCTCAGATGTCTGAAGGCTGCCTGCTGCCCTTGATGAGGACTTGCTCAGAGACTCTGCAAGGGGCGCCTGTTGAGAAATCATTTGCCTGTGGCAGGACTGGCTTCCAGCCCCCCCAACCCAGGCCTTGTCTCACCATTTAGTCATATTTTCATAACAAAGAAAATGATAGAATCTTTTCCAGCATCATTTAGAATGCCTTGCGACTGTCCTTGTTAGCCTCTCTATTTAGATAGCAAAAGGCAAATTGTTTTCTGGGTTGAACTGAAGCAAAAATACTAAAATTTGCTTTATTCTTGGTTTGAGTTGTATATAAACTCATCTTACCTTCTCTTCAAGGCCAAATGGCTTGATGACCTCATCGGTCAAGGTGGTTTTCTGTAAGTCTTTCTGTCTTTCATGTGTTTATTAACCAGTTCATTCAACATGATTTCACTGAGTGCCTAAACTGTGTCCAGTTCTACGACACACAAACACAGCAATAAATAATGGTGGATCACCTCCCTTGACGATCTGGCAGTCTAGTAGGAATGAGGGGTGTGTACTAAGCATTAGAGTATCTTGTGGCAAGTTCTGTTACAGACGTAAGACCCATGTCATGTGATCTCATAGGAGGAGACAGTGGGGACAGGGCAGTGGACAGAGGACTAGAAACTAGTATAACTTGCAGGAAATCGGTTACCTATTAGTGTGTGGCTTTCATTCTAAAATATTTGGACCTTGAGAGGCTTTCAATGTTTTTGCCTCCTTTCTGTCATCATCATATTATCTGTGAGGTGACACAACATACCAGAAAAAGTGCATCTACCGCTGCGTGTCTTTGACAAGTGACTTAACCCTTCTGTAACCGGTGGAGACCACTCTTGCCAGTACAGTGGCTGACCAACTTCCTAACTCCCCTCTCTACTTTTACAAGAATTCTCCTACTCCCTGACTCTTTGTGTCAGTAAATATGTGCTACAACAATTCAAGGGTAATGATGCCTGTTCTCCCCACGCTCCCGAAAGCTGAGGTCAGCCAGTCTAACGCTTCTGATGGAGCCTGACTCTCCAGTCGATGTTATAAGGTGCAGCGTTCAGTTCAGGCCAGTGGTGTCCAAAAGTCACTGAATGTGGTGGTTTCTCTCAGGGGCAGTGTCAGGCAGTGTGACCCAGGCAGCATCAGTCAGGCTGCTTTTTGTGGTTCCTGCCACCCAGCATTCAGCTACCCAGGAGGCCCAGAGCAGGAGGATCACTGGAGCCCAGGAGTTCAAGGCTGCAGTGAGCTATGATGTGACTACTGTCCTCCAGCCTGGGTGACAGAGTGAGACCTTATCTCTAAAAAGAAAAAGAAAACTTAACTATAATTATTGATTTATCTTTTTTTCAGTAGCCCCAAATTAACGTATTTTAAGGATTGTTGATAATTTTATATATTCTTACCCTTAATGACTCTGTTTTGTTTTCTTGTTTTTTTTGTTTTGAGACAGAGTCTCACTATGTCACCCACAGTAGAATGCTGTGGTGTCACAGCTCACAGCAAGTTCAAATTCTTGGGCTTAACCGATTCTCTTGCTTCAGTCTCCCAAGTAGTTGGGACTACAGATGCCCACCACAACACCCAGCTATTTTTTGTTGCAGTTGTCATTGTTGTTTAGCAGGCCCAGGGCCGGGTTTGAACCCACCAGCCTCAGTGTATGTGGCTGGTGCCATAACCACCATTGCCTATGGGCACCGAGGCAATGACTATTTTTTAATGAAAGTTTTAACCCTGGAAGTTACTTTGACATAAATTTCTACTCATATTTTCCTGTCTTTTCTAATCCATTTATTTCAGTGGTCCGTGACCTTTTATTTTTAGTGTACTACTGGTCTTTTACTTTTTTCCTGATTTGAAATCTTCTGTTTTAAAGCATTACATGTACTTAGTATTATTACCATTATAATAGAACTTACTTCTGCCATACAATTTTTATTTTTTGTATATCATGTTTTTTCCTTTTCTACCTTCCTTTGAAGAGAAAACATGTTCTTCTACTTATGCAAAGATCGATTTCTTAGACTTGATACCTCTATCTTCTCCATTAGGAAGACAGGTGCTTGGGCCTCTGTAGGCTCTCTCCTCCGCCTCCCCCAACCCACAAACTTTCTGTGTCATTGATAGACCTGGAATGTCATGAATATACTTCATCGTTTCTGCTAATCTTCATTAAATTATTTGTTTATTCTTTCTTTCCCATATATTGCACAGATTCTTCCTGCAATATCTCTGCTGTTCTGCTTCCTTCAAAAATGCTTTCATCTGTCCCTGGAAGACCTTCTGAGGCTTGTTCTTTGTCTGACAATATCTTTTTAACAATTCACATTTAAATTATTGTTTAACTAGATATAAAATTCTAAGTTCAAAGTTTTTCAACACCTAGAAAATATGACTCTGCTGTCTTTCTTGTCCCTGTGTTTCTGTTCCAAAGTTTTATATCAGTTTTATAGTTTTCTTTATGTGTTTTGCTCTTTCCCTTCAGAAATTCTAAGAATTTTCTTTTTGATGTTTTCAAATTTCATAACAATCTGTTTATGCAAGCTACTTCTTTTTCTACCTAGCTTGATTCTGGGGAGTTCACCTCTCAATGTCTTCATAGATTTCCTGAATTATATACAGGTCTTCCCAGTTCCTCTTTCACCAGCCCAGTTGTTAACCCTTCTCAGAGGAAATATCTCCCTTTTTTGCCATTTGGGAGAGTTCTGCAACCAGCTTATTAACATACTTGAACTATTTTCTTCCTAATATTTGGCCCATTTTTTCAATTCTTTATCTCCACTGTAATAGTTTTCATATCTGTTATTTCCAGTTGGCTCTTCTTCATAACCGAATCTTTCTATCTTCTCTTTTATCTCTTGGGGGACATTTATTACGTTTATTTTGAAGTTTTGTTTGATCTGTTTCGACAATTCTGCCTCATCTTGAATAACTTCCTCATCTGCCTTCTCCTGTAGAAAGTGGCTGTGTTCCACACATGTCAGGTCCTTATTCCTGAGAACTCCCTTTCCCTTGGGGTGTGGGCTGCTGGGGCTGCCAGTGGGGCCGGGGGTGCAAGGCACAGGCTGGACTTAGTCCCTCCTGGGACCCTAAGCGGCTGGAGAGAGAGGTCATTTCCCCTCTAAGAGCTTTCCTACTTTTTCACTCACTCGTTGCCCTTTTCTGAAGCTGTAATGCTGTTACTCTGAGGAGTCTGGGGCTAGAGGCAGTGTGAGACCAGGTCTCAGAGCTGGACCATCACCTGCAGTCCCATCAAGCCTCTGAAGCTCCCCACGACACTCACTCCCACAGCCTCAGTAGCCCCTACTTTTCTAACCCTAGTTGCAATGGTCTCAGTAATGATCTGCCTGGGCCATTTGGGGGTTTCAAAAGAGACCCATACTAAGGCTTCCCCACTGCATCCCATGACCATGTGGTTACAACTCCTCACCTACTGAGTTACAACTCCGTGAGTCTTCTCCCTGTTTATAGTGAAATGTCCCTTGGTGTTGGATTGGAAGGTGGGTCCGTTTCTGTGCCAGTTGACCATTGTAATATTGTGACTTCTCACCCCAGTGCTCTAACCACCCCCATTCTTCACCACTCCTTCCCCTCCGCCCTCAAAGAAAACACTCACCCCTAAAAAACAGGTGGGACAGAGGGAAGGAGAACAGAGAAGATAAGCGTGAAGGAAGAAAGAGAAATATGTTGTCTCCCCCAGCTCAGTGACCCCTTTCTGTAGATTTCTGCTTGAAGTACATTATTCAGACTATGGTTCTCAGCCCCAGCTATGCATTGTAACCATCTATAATTTCAAAAGCTTCCCAGGTGATTCTTTGGGTTTTTTTGAGATTCACTGAGGGTACAAAGAATTGGGTTACACTGATTACATTTGTTAGATAAAGTCCCCCATGAGGTGTGCCATATACCATGACCCCCCCACCCACTTGTTCATCCCCCTACCTCCCCCTTGTATTAGCTCATCTGCCTTCATATCAGAATTGAGTACATTGGATTCTTGCTTCTTCATTCTTGTGAAGCTTTACTAAGAAGAATGTGTTCTACCTTCATCCAGGTTAATACAAAACATGTAAAGTCTCCATCTTTTTATGGCTGAATAATATTCCATGGTATACATATACCACAGCT
>CAUYRH010152047.1:0-11828 GCA_963574655.1 Perodicticus potto
CACGTCATGCTATTGGACTTGTCTGTCTCTTTCCGTACTAGTCTCTGGTCGGTAAGGGTGTAGGGAAGGTAAGGAAAGGGATGGTAATTGAAGGTTGTGGTTAAGGGAAGGGAAGGGAAGTGAAGGGAAGGGAAGGGAAGGGAAGGGAAGGGAAGGGAAGGAAAGGGAAGGTAAAAGAAGGAGGAAGGGAAAGGAAGGGAAGGGAAGGGATGGGATGGGAAGTGAAAGGAAGGGAAGGGAAGAGGGAAGGGGAGGGAAGGGAAGAGGGAAGGGAAGGGAAGGGACGAGGGAAGGGAAGGGAAGAGAAGAGGGAAGGGAAGGGAAGGGAAGAGATGGGAAGTAAAGGGAAGGGAAGGGAAGGGAAGGGAAGGGAAGGGAAGAGAAGGGAAGAGAGAAGGGAAGGAAAGAAAGAAAGGATTGAAGGAAGGATAAGAAAGAGTGGCACATGCCTTTAGTGCAATGTATTGGGGAGACTGAGGCTGGAGGATCAATTTAGTGCAGGAGTTTGAGGCTGCAGTAAGTTATATTCACACCACTTTACTTCAGTCTGGGCAACAAAGCTAGACTCTGTCTCTAAGAAAACAAAACAAAAACTATAATATAATCTGACTTTTTTACCTAAAACTAACTCCTCTGCCACACAGGTGGCTCCTGCCATTGCCTAAGGAGAAGATGATGTTAGTTTAGACCAGAGTGGTGATCATTGGTTACATTCCAAGGGAGAACCCACAGGACTTTTAGGGAGGTCAAATGTGGGTGTGATATATAATGAAGGAAAATCAGCTCACTCCTCTGCATTCTGGTCTGTCTATGGGATATTAGATTTCATCATCATTCATTGAGAATGGATAAAACATAAAAACCATGAGTGTGAAGACATCATAGAGCTACCAAGACAGCCAGAACACAGAGGTTTGAGAACCATTCTTTTCCCCTACAAAAAATAAGCTAAGAGTGTGCGCCAACTTTCAGTGCTGCTTTTCACTTTGAGTTATTTACAGATCCGCAGGTGGTGACAGGGACTAAATATCTACGCAGAATTTTCAGCAGTCTCGTGGGGGTAGAGAGACAAAAATAGGAGTCCAGGGCCCTTCTTATTGGAGTAATACCTCATATATGGGAGCCCACAAGGGCTATATTCTTTTTTTTTTTTTGCAGTTTCTGGTCCCAGCTGGGTTTGAACCCAACCCCTCCAGGGGGCCTGTGCCCTACTCCCTTGAGCCACAGGTGCCGACCAGGGCTATACTCTTTGAGAAAAAGTGGATTGGAAATATAGCCAACTTTCCAAATACTGAGTGACAAATCAGGCCAAACCCTGATTTCTTTAAGATATTTCTTCTCCTTCCAGTTAGACTTAATAAAAGTACATTCTCTGAAAGAAAATACTATCATCCAGAACCTGAAGTGTCTGACAATTTGTCACAAATAAATGAACACATCAGAAAAACCTTGACTAAATGATGGAGAACCAGGAGAAAAACAAAGACGAACAGATCCACGGAAGATTCAGTGCAGTGTCAGACATGAGCTTAAGAAAAAACCGTCTATGATTAATATGTTCCAGAAGGAAAGGGCAATATAAATAATTATATGGTTCATTACATAATTATAATTTAAGAAAGTGTTAAAATATTTGGGCTTAACGGTAAGTAGACCCAACTATGGTAACCCAACATACTAAAATAAGAGGATAAAAGAACTGGTAGACGAGTCCACGGAAATGAAGCACAAAGAGAAAATATGTGTGAGACATAAGTCTTAAGCAATAAATGAAGATAGGAAAACAAAAAAAATTGCAAAACAGTTAAAAAGCCATACACGTCTAAATTCTATAATGACACAAGGGTTTTTGGTCTGCAAAGCTGAGTGAATGGTAGTATTACTTACTACCCATGGGTAACACTGAGGACAATATTTTTCAATAGGGTGGGATTTGAGGAATCCAGAACTCAGTTTTGGACATGTTCATTTCAAGATACCTATTAGATATTCTAGAGAACATTTTTCATAGAAATTTGGAATATAACAGATGAGTAAAAACTTTAGAACTCATAAGTTTTTATTCTATTTCCACCTCCCCGAGTGCTTTGTGGAAGTAGGTAAATCATTCCCCTTTACTTTCTCTAAGAATGATTTCTCATTTTTTATAAGGGGTAAAAACATCATTAAGCTATGAAATCATTTCAGCACTTAATGTTACATTTACATTGCATAAAATACTCTTTGAAATTAAACCAGCCAAAATGTAATGCTTATAGAACTTTTAAAAAATAAAAATAAAGAATAAGAGGTAGACATCTTTTGTATTTTTAGATTTGAGATTTGATTCATAATATTTGAAGTGAATACAGGCATGTATGGTATTTAAGCCTGTAGGAAATTACCTAGAAATAGGCATAGAGAAGGGGAATTTATTTAGCCCTGTCCATATGGACACTTAGGATCCAGTTCAAGGAAAACATTCCAGCACAGGAGCCTGGGGAGAAGCAGCTAGCTGAGGTAGGAGAAGACCAGGGCGGCATGTCCCAGAAAGCAAGCAGATAAGGAACACAAATGTTGCTGAAAGGTCAAAATGAGAACTGATAATTGACCATTGGAACTGCCAGTGTGAGGGTCATAGGGACATTGAGAAAAACTGTTTAGTGGAGTGATAAGGATGAAATTGTGATCCGAATGGTTTTATAAGAGAATGGTAGTTTAGGTTGTTCAGACTAACGCTTCCGTTAGGGGCTCAAAAACATGGATGAAGTATTTTCTAAAACTTCTAAAAGCAATGAAGAGCTAACAAAATGTCAAGCAAAATATCAAGAAGGAGCTGTAAATCTAGAAAAGGGAGTCTACAATTGGGAGTGGTTTTTGCCCCTGAACTACTTGATAATACCAAAGTTGTACCCCTTAGAGAGTAAGCAGCACTAGTAGATAAATAACTAGGAACAGAATGGCTTGCGAGGCTCGGCGCCTGTGTCTCAAGCAGCTAAGGCACCAGCCACATACACCTGAGCTGGCAGGTTCGAATCCAGCCGGGCCCACCAAACAACGACGGCTGCAACCAAAAAATAGCCGGGCGTTGTGGTGGGCGCCTGTAGACCCAGCTACTTGGGAGGTGGAGGCAGGAGAATCGCTTGAGCCCAGGAATTGGAGGTTGCTGTGAGCTGTGATGCCACAGCACTCTATCCAGGGTGACAGCTTGAGGCTCTGTCTCAAAAACTAAAAGAGTTCCATTCAGCCTCCACGCATCCTTCCTGGTAATTTTTCCTGTTGCCTATTTCCTCCCATTCTCTAGGAAGCTACATCTTCCCTTCGCAAATGCGTGTGGCGTTCAGTATGCAACTGCATAAATGAGGGAAATATTTTGCAGATCTCCAGAGTTCTTTATTTTTGTAGCTCTCTTCTTTTCAGTATTCTATTCTACAGATTTTAGCAACTTGCGCTTCCTTTGACATTTTTACAACTCAGAAACAACATTCGGTTCTCCCTGGGATTCCCCTCTCTGTACTCCAGCCTTGAAACGTTTTCCATTTGATAAGCAGGGACAATCGTGGGGCTCACCTTATTGGCTTCTTGCCTATCAGGGATCATTGTCCTTGGTTTCTTTATGTCCAATGTCTTGGGAGCTATTTTTTAAAGTGTATTTTATCTGTCATTTCAGGTGAGAGGATAAATAAGACCTCTGTTACTCATTGTGGCTGAAAATTACAGTCTAATATTAGATTTTGATGAGTCAAGGGTATATGTTATGATTTCTAGTCTAGGAACTATTAAAATATGAAGAAAACGTTCAATTTCCAAACTAATAAATTAAAAATGGAATACAAAATAATAAGTCTACAATAATTAGTCTAGAATGGGGTGAAGGAGTAATAAAGAGCAAGAAAACAAACAGAAAGACAGAGTAAAATGTAAATTCTACCCAAATATATTAGTAATTACATTAAAAATTAAACATAGTAATTATGTAATCAAAGGGCAAAGATAACACTGGATTAAACAAAAACCAACCATTTGCTATTTCAGTAATTGCCTATCATCTAAGCTTACAGAAATGTTGAACATTAAAAACATAGAAAAAAGAAATATCCTAATAAGCTAAAAACAGCAACAAAAACCTGGTGAGGCTATATTAATACCAGACAATATAGACGGATAGAATGGAAGGCAAAAATTACTAGAGATGGGGGAGTCACTTATTTTAATTGGACTATATAATTCTAAATTTGTATGTACCTAATAAGGTTGACTCAAATAATACAGCAAAAATGGAAAGATATACAAGAAAGAGTTATCAAGTCAGAACGAGGGTTTTGAACACATTCTGCTTGGTAATTAGTAGAACGTGTATTAAGTATGTAGGAACAAGAAGACCTGGACAACATAATTAAAATGTGATCTAATGGACACTTTGGGTACACAGTGTACCCAGCAACGGAAGAAAAGTTTTATTTTCCTGAATGTACAGAACATTCACACATGTTGATTGAGTCATAAAGTAAGCGGCCTATAGAAGGCAGAGATAACGTACAATTCCATGGTCACACTACAATTAAATAGAAATTAGTAATAAAACAATGTGTAGAAAATCCCCATATTTTTAGAAAATAGGTAACACACCACAGTAACCCATGGGTAAAAAGAAATCACAAGGGAAATCTGAACATATTTTGAACAGAATGGTAATGAATATACAATATATGGATGGCGATGGGAAAATTTATAGCCTAAAATGCACCTATGAGACAACCACAAAGATTGAAAATAAATAAGTTAATCATTTATGTTAAGTAGTTAGAAAAAGAACTCCAGCTCAATCAAAACAGAAGCAAATAGTAAGATAAGACATTACTGGACCAGATATAATTGGGGGGGAAAACCTTATAATATTCATAGTTAATTAAAGAAATTAATTCTGTCATCTTAAAACTGCAACAAAAAAAATGGGAAAAGCCAATAAACCAACCACAACCCTCTGGGACTGGATAAATCACTGGCAAAGACTATCAAACATAAAAGGAAGTGTTATCATAGAAACTTTTTCCGAGAATTCAAAAAAGAGGGAACACTTCCTAACTCATTTTTATGAGGCTGGCCTAATTCTAACATGTCAACCTGATAAAACTATTGTAGGAAATAATAGTTTTAGGCTGTTTTAGTAAAAATTTAGGAAATTTATTATCTAATTTATTTAGAAATTTAGATAATAAAGTCTAATATTAGACTAATAGTTTTAGTAATAATTTAGGCTGCTTTACTCTTGATTTTTACCCTTGTAAAAATTTTAGACAATATTTATACAAGCAGAAACCGGTAATACAAAAATTAGATAATAGATGACCAAACTGGATTGAGTGAGGTTTGTCTAATTAGTAGGCTAAAGGAAATAAATTATATGATTATTTCAATAGATGAAAAAAAAAAAGCCTTTAGTAAAATGTATATGTGTGATAAATATTGTTAGCAAACTGGGACTAGAACTACCTTGTTGACAACATGCCTGCAGCTAAAATCATCCTGGGGACCATATGATCAATATGAGTCAGCAGCATGATACAGTTGCCAAGGAACATGATCCACGTTTGGACAGAAACACAGAGCTCTGCTCAAGGATGGCAAAATTCTGCTCTACTCTGCTTAGGTCAAACAGCACTTGGGATATTTTGTTGGATTGGGGGCCCTACCCTAACATGGACTTTGACAAACTGGAGAGACACAGAGAAGATTGGTGAAGACGGTAAACGATGATAAGTAAGCAATGATGAATACAACTAAGAAGAGAAAATGTAACAAGTGGGCAGTGTTTCCTGATGAGGAGGGTCCAAACTTCAACTTGCATGTCTAGGGAGTGTATAACTGGTACTAGAGAGTACTCTCTAGGGAGTGTATAACTGGTACTGGATAAAGAAACATGCACTTTGAAAATCTACCAGGAAGAACTTTTTAGCAATTAAAACTCTCTGAGACTAAGCAACATCCGCTTTCTAAGTTCTCTGGTGCTGATACTATTTTTTAAGAAACTGGATGAGCTTTCAGCAGGGATATGGCAGAAAGGATTGGGATGAATTAGCAATATCTAAAATGACTTCTAACCCTAAGTTTCTGTAATTCAATAGAACAAATCAGAACATTCATGCTTTTTACAAAAGGTCGTTGCAAATTTATACCATGATTCTTATGTCAGCAAATATAACAGGCATAACCAAATACTTTTAAGTGTTAATTGCTTTTGTGCCTCCTTTCTGAATATTGTTAGAAATTACCGATAAAGCTTATTTTCTAAAAGGATATTTTGTTTATCTTGCCTTGGATAAACTCTAAAGCCATTTTAATAAGACTCTAGGTCAGTCACCATGATGTTGCACAGGGTACTTAAAGTCCATCACTTAGCTTGTGCTCCTGGAGTCAGGATACTTAATGAATGAACGGCACAGAGAAGCTGAACTGGTTTCTCAACATCATGACTTCTTGAACTCTTCTCATCCATTATTCTCAGTTTACATATCATGTTTCTTCTCTTGAGGCTGGCTCTGGTTCCAAACTGTCTTTCATAGTTCTTCCCACCTCAACAGATTTTAAATTAAATAACAGCAAAAAAATTGTTACATTTAAACAAAATTTCCTACCAGGATTTCTTCGGATTCATCACCTTACTAATGTAGGCTTCTAACTGATTTATCTACATATTTACTATCTCTTATTGGAGCTGTGGTTCTTTACGATTATATATCATTTCTGTGGGTTCATGGGAATAAGAATACCTTATGCTGCTACTAAATGTGCCTGTATATTATTTCCATAAAATATCTAGGTAGTTCTAATGTCTTAATGGAGAATTTGTGTAGATTCCCTGATTTTTTCCTCTGAGCCATCACGGGTTCATTCAAGTTCATTTTTTGTTAGTTCGGTAGTGAGAGAGGGTGGGTCACAAGTCAAGCCCTGCAATCAGTAGCTCTAGTCAAAAGACCTCATGTCTAGGGCTTGAAAACCACTCCTGGTCACATGTCTTATCTCTTTAGAAACATCAGGCATTGAGACAGCGGTTAATGTCAAGGTTAGCACCCTTACATCTGAATTCTAATAATGCAACAAAAGGATTTAAACACTTGTGTATCATTTTTTGCCATCTTTCGTGATCAGTGGTTTGTTCAGATTACCACTTTGAATATCACCAACCTCTCCCTAGATACAATTAGCTGAACAGCTGCGTTTGAAAGATGTTTAAGAAAATCTTCGTCCTTCTCTTTTAAGTAAATTATTTTATTTTAGCAAAATAATATTTACTACTTTATTTTTTGCCTTATTATCTTATTACTTTATCATACTTGAGTTTTTAATAGGGCTTTAATTACATTTTGTTAATACTGAGATTTTTTTCAAATGTCCTACAAGTACTTAAAAAAGATCATTTCTTTTTATGTCAATATTTGTTTTTACCTTCTCTAATAATGCCACAGGTATATGTATGATCTTAAGGAATCCTTCCTAATTTATTTTTAAATTTACCTAATATTTTCAGCTAATAATTTGAAAGTATGCTATTTTAGATAGTTAATATATTTTAAGCAATACACTATAACTCATCAACATTTAAAATCTAATATTATAGATTTTTGCATGATTATTTTATAAAATCTTTATAAATTGAAATACTGAAATTATTAAAAGCAGATATTTTAGTATTACTTATGTCTAACCATCACCAAATTTATCTATTTAGAATTTCACCAATCAGATCATAACTATTTATATCATGGTTTTGCTAATGAGCTTGGATTGTATACAACAAATGACAAAGTGTAAGAGAAAACATTACAAAATTCCTGGGTGTTACATTGTAACTCAAGATTGCAGAGAATTTGGTACAACTGATACAATTTTGAATTCTGTACAGAAGAGGCTAGTTATTAGCAATGCTGGAAGGAATTTATTCTTATATATCTTTCAGCATGAATCCTGAGGATACTGTGAGAACAATAAAATGCGATTAAAAATTAAGGAATGGTTAAAAGGCCAATACAAATCAAAATTGACCTTGTAGTAATTTTATGTTAAAGGGATCAAAACCATACCTAGGTATGGGATTTCCCAGAGCAAAGACCAACCTAGGCTTTTACTCACCTTCATTAATACCTAAATTCTCATATAAAGAGAGTGCATGGGATAAGAAAAAAGAAGGCAACTAAAAGACTTTTTGCTCCATTATTAGCAGTAAAATTTAAAAATGACATAAGAAAATGTAAATTTCTAATGTCTCAATTATAAGAAAAGAAGACACAAAGTTACAAAACCCAAGATTCTGGAACTGTGCTATCCAATGTAGTAGCTGTAACTACTCCAGACCAATCTGGCTTAACTTTTATGTAACAAAGTTGTGAGTTGTTTTTCAGTTGCCATGGATCCCTAGGTCAGAGGTCACGTAACCTAAGCATGCCCAGAGGAACCAAGCATGCAACCCAGGACAGAACATAAGTGCTTGGCCTGCGGGAGTGGGGACTGAAGTAAGAAGCAGACACCACGTGGGAGGAGCCAGGATCCTATCAGGTGGAACCTTGGCGTCATCCCAAGGCAGGATTCAGTCAGATGCTGCCTCCTGGCATCACCTCATTGCACAATGCAGTCAGATCATACCCTTTGACTATAAAAGCAGCTCAACCTCCTTGATGGGGTCATATGGCTCTGGGAACTATCCTTGGGATTCTTCCTTTTGCCAAGTAATAACCACCACCCCACCACCCCATCCTGCTGCTATAACCAACTCTATTGTCTACTGGCCTGATATGTACCAAGTGGACAAACCCTTCTGGTTGGGAGGTAACAAAGCCACTAGTCAGATTTGCCTTTTTAGATTTAATTTTAGGCTGGGCCTGGTGGTTCACACCTATAATCTTAGGGAGGCCAAGATGAGTGGATTGCCTGAGCTCAAGAGTTCAAGAGCAGCCTGAAATGCCATCTCTACTAAAAATAGAAAAATTAGCGAGGTATTGTGACCAGCGCCTATAGTCCCAGCCGCTTGGGGGTTGCAACTCTTGAGGGTTGCAAGAGTTTGTTTGAGGTTGTTGTGAGCTAGGACACCATGGCAACATACCCAGGGAACAGAGTGAGACTGTCTATATAAATAAATTAATTAATTAACTAATTTAATTTTAATTAATAATATAATAAAAATTTGTTTCCTTAGTGCACCAGTCACACCACATATGGTTAATGTCTATCGTACTGGACCACATAGATATAAAGCACTACCATCACCACAGAAACTTCCGTGGGACAGCACTGCTCTAGAATATAACAGAGGGAAGGTATGTCTGTCAGTATTAAAGAGAAAAAAAGCCTGAGTCCTCTGGATTTACAGCATGCAGCAGGTCCTTCTATCTTTTTTCTCTTTCAAGTTTTATTTACCCAGAAAATCCATATATTCCAGAAGGTCTTTTTGAAGCAATAATGTATAATATTTCTGATGAGAGCAAGATTTCCTGTCAAAAACTGACCAATTCTTTCAACTAAAAGAAAAAAAAAAACAGCAAAACTCCCCAAACTTCACCAGTTGGCAAGCCGCTGAAAAGGCATATAAGTACTAGAGCAGCGGAAATGATTAATGCTAGATCTTCATAGAGCGGTAAGGAAAAATTTATTAATGCCAAATAATGCACATGCGTGGTGACATGGATAGCTTGGCTGTTGAGGATGGATTTGGGTCTCTGTAGCCTGAACTGCCTGAGCTCTTGCTGTTGTCGTGAGGAAGGGTCTATATAGCCACCTGGGACGAGATGGAGCCCAGTAAAGTTGCTCCTGCTGGGGCATCCTTGAGCTGGTGACTGGAGACAGCAAGTGAACCAGAGAATTCTGGTTGGTTGGAGTAAGGATTGAAAAGTCTCCTTGAGACTGAAAAAAAATGTTAAACCATGTAAATTCCAACCTTGGGAAACCAGTTCAATGAAAACCACAGTGACTCAGCAGAAAATGTGCTTATTTGAAGAAGTGCTTCCAAATGGAGCCTCTCTAGCTCTGCATTTCATTAAGTCCATTTAAGAAGAAAACACCCTTATTTTGTGTCAGCCTATTATCTTCAAATGATTAAAATGATATCATTACTGCTTATAAATTTTATATCTCCCTTAAAGATTGCATTTTAAAAACCCACTTAAATGATACCATGCCACCATAAAAGGCAGTTTCTCTTCTCACTGAAATAATATTCCCTTAGGGGTAAGATTTACATCTCATGCGCGCCATGGGAGAATTAGACTCCAAGAAAGCGAAGAGAATCCTCATAGAGTTACATAGGATGAAAATTTGGCTCAGACATTATTTTTTAGATGGAAACTGATAAACAGAATAAAAGTTAAAATATACAGAAATGGGGATCCAAGGTAACAATGGCAAAAGAAAGGAGTCTTTTGTTGTTGTTGTTTCCAGATTTTTTCTTTTTCTTCTTCCTTTTCTGTGTGCTATTTTGGCCAATTCTCTCCTGGTCTCTCTTATGGTCCTGTCCTACTAAGTTGGAAGTCAAAGAAAAATAAAATGGCTCCTTGTTCTACTTACCTTTCATGAGGATTGACTTTCAGTTGCCTACTCCATGTGTCTCTAACTGAACTAAAAGAGCAGACTTCTGAAATTAGTCCATGGGACATGCTAACCACAGGGCAGCCATACACAGAATGCCTCTTCTACTCTTTTCAAGAGCCATCCCTGGGCTGTGGCATCTTCATGTTTGGAAAACCAATAAAGTCTCACGCTAATTAGAATTGCAAATGTGAACCTCGAGATGTGTGTATTGCAAGCGTAAAAGTAATGCATTTCATTTCTTTTTCTTACAATTACTTTCACACTTATATTTTCTTTCTGTTGCTTTATTGCTATCACAAAATATCCTATTGTATTTTTGCACCAATTCTAAGGACAGATTAACTGCAGTCTACCTAACTTATTATTACGCAAACAGCCTATAACAGCTGCTCCCTCTTAATTTCAAAAATCCAGACTGTGGGGATCTTTCCTACTTTGTGTGAAAATGTAATGTACTTTCTAGAAGCATGTAACATTTCTATATAATGTAGTCTGGGCTGCTTCCAAATTGCTTTTTGATTAATAGTATCTGGACAAAATTCAATTCCATAACCTTATACCATCTTAGAGAATATGGAAAATGTTATTTTATACCTGCATTAGGCATATTTTCAGATATTTCTAAACTGCTAATTGCTGATTTTTAGGGACATAGGCTAATAAATCCCATGAAATCTGTAAAAGAAGAATACGTATCTCAAAACCTTGCCTTATTTCTGTTGCTTTTATATCTATGTGTAGCTGTTAGTCTATGACCTGTGGTTGATACATTATAAAATTCCAGGTGCCTTCTTTTTTTGTTGTTGTTTTTATTATTAAATCATAGCTGTGTACATTAGTGCAATCAAGGGGTACAATGTGCTTGTTTCATATACAATCTGAACTATTTTCATCAAACTGATTAACATAGCCTTCATGGCATTTTCTTAGTTATTGTATGAAGACATTTGTATTCTTCATTTAGTAAGAGCCGCCTGTACCCTTCTAAGATGCACTATAGGTGTGGCTCTACCAATTACCCTCCCTCCACCCCAACCTCGCTCCTTCCCTCCCCTCCCTTACCTCTTTGCCCCTATTTTTGTGTTATAGCCTTCATGGCATTTTCTTAGTTATTGTATGAAGACATTTGTATTCTTCATTTAGTAAGATCCGCCTGTACCCTTCTAAGATGCACCATAGGTGTGGCCCGACCAATTACCCTCCCTCCGCCTCAACCTCCCCTCTCCCCACTTCCCATATTCTTGTGCTATAGTTGGGTTATAAGCCTTCAT
>CAUYRH010152053.1:0-10169 GCA_963574655.1 Perodicticus potto
CGTACACTGTACCCAATGACTTATTTTTTTTAAAAACAAATTATTTAAAAAAAAAAAAAAACACCAAAAAAAAAAAAAAAAAAAAAAAAAAAAAGAAAGAAATACTGACCTTTCTGATACTTCTTTTTTTTTTAACAAATAAGAATTTATTCTACCCATGACTCTTTGGATATTTTTATTATACTTATAACATTATCTGTCTTCCAAATAAATTCATCAATAAATCAGATTTTGGAAAATGGTAAACCATGTTTATTTCTTGTTTGAAACTGGTTCATGACAGATAAATAAAGTTTGATGTTTATTAATTTTTTATCTCCCCAAAACAGTTTTCTGATACTTCTTTTTTTTTTTTTTGGTTTTTGTTCTTGTTTTTGTTTTTGTTTTTTAAATTATTTTTTATTGAGTCATAACTGTGTACAATAATTCAGTCATGGAGTACAGTGTGCGGGCTTCACATACAATCGGAGATATTTTTATCAACCTGATTAATATAATCTGATACTTCTTAATGGTATTCATCATATGTATTTTCTTCTTACTTCATCTTCTGAAGACCCTCTATTTGTACCTATGATATGGACACAAAGTCAGTTACTCTCATGTAAAATCATAACTGAAAGTGTCTACCTTTTCTTAGTAATGACTCTGTGATTAACACCACCACCATTTAACATTTATTAAGAGACAAAAGCTATATGATGTGGTATAAGTGTTTGTTCTGTTTATCTTTATAGTAGTTCAGTGAAACTGAAGTTCTTATACCCTAACCTGAACCACAGAGAGGTAACGTAACTTGTCTAAGTCATAAAGCAAGAAAGTGAAGAGCTGAGATTCACATCCAGGTAGCCTGACCCCAAAGCCTGCACTGCAACCCTATTGTTCAATCTTGCCAGTAACACTCTAAGAAATCATGGTTAGGTCTACATGCAATTTTCCTCATTAATTGTATTTGAGCAGATGATATCTCTAATCCACTGTTACTAGGCATGAAGCTACCAAAAGAGAAAAGGAAAAACTCTTTCCATAACACAGATAAGGATAAAGTTTTAGGGACAAAAGGACACATAATATGCTAACACAGGCTTTCTCCATTGGGGCACAGCTGATGTTGTGGAAAAGATGATTCTTTGTTGGGGAACTGACCTACATTGCAGGATGTTTAACCTTGTCCCTGATCTCTAACTTTCAGCTCCCTTGACCCAGGATAAGAGAACCAAAAATGTCTCCAGACAGTGTGAAAGTCACTGGGGTGGGGGTGGGGCAAATTGACCCCAGCTGAGAATCACCACCATAATGTTTCTTCAAATTAGAAGCAGCGAGCGTCTGAATGAGGGGTTTTTTTCACAATTTAAGGTAGGTGAAAGTAATTGCTACTCTCTTTGAGATAATCTCAGCCACTACATCCAGATTAGTGAAATAATAAGTCTCCAGAAGTCTTCTTGCAGAGGACACAATGCTATAGTATATTCTTACTCCACTGAGGCTCTGTCAGTGAAATGACCCCAATTGTGAACAAAACTTCTGTGGCACAGATCAGGAGCCTTCACGTGTAGAATGTTGACAATGCTTTAACGCTCCAGCCAATCCCTCCTTACATTCATTTCTTTACACAATCTTCACTTTAATCCCATCATCTTCTTATTTGGGTGACTGTGAAATATAAAAGGAAAACTAAGAAAAGTGCTATAGCATGTGTGATTGCTTTTCAAATTAGAACTCAGACATTCCTGATTTGAATACGCAGGCCCTACTTGTTTTCTTTCACATTGGGTGACAATCATTAGTGCAAATTTTTCAGGGACAATTACAGAGGAGGCCAGTGCACCCCAAACCAGGATGCATACCAGCATACACAGGGAGGCCTTCTGGAGAAGGACAGAAAACATACACAGATTCTCAGAGATTCTGAAGCTTAGATGTGCATCATGAAAGATTGTCCCTGCTGATTTGGCTGTGAGGTCAGGAGTGGAAACCTCTTATCTTGGCCCAGCTCTTTACTGGGTAAGTGTGAAGCTAGAATCCAGAGAAGTGAATGACTCCCCTGCAATCTCCATGCTTCTCCTGGTGACATGCTGCTGTCAAAGCAAGACTGTGCCAATGAATGAACACCAGCACATGCTCCACTGTGAGACAAGAAATACACCATCTCACACACAGAGCAGGGGGCCAAGCAGACCATAGCAATCTGATCTGAGAAACACATCTGCCCTCACTCTGCTCTCTGTACATTTTCCTGCTCACCTTCTTTCCCTATGTGCTCCCAGTTGGTTACCCTTGTAAGACATCTCCAGAGCAGCCTATTTAGTCTGTAGCTTCTGTCAAATCTAAAATGCAAAACGTTGTCAGTTTTTGTTATTGTAATCTGGGATGACCACTACTTACATTTCACTGGAACAAGGAATAGGTACTTTGAGTTCTGGAAACTGTGGAACTTGTAAACCATCTATACCAACCCCTGTGTTTCACATAAGAACACAGTGAGGCCCACAGGCTGAATACTGTGCTCAAGGGACCCAACGTGTCAGTGGTGGAGCCAGAGGTTCAAAGCGACCTTCCCACTCCCACTGGGTGTCTAGGAAGGAAGATTGATTTATTCCCATTCATGCTGGCTGCACACTGAGGTTAAAGCAACATTCACCTCAGCGCCCTTCTCCAATGTACCACACACAGAACAAACTCAAGCAGGTACCTTGCCTCTTCCATCACACATACGCCTTTCAGTGAAAGGATGAGAAGATGTCAGTGTGTACAGAATTTACAGTAAGAATCTGTACAGAGATGTGTTTGTGCTCACCTCTCTATTAGCCTCCATCTATATATTCCATTGGATGACATCAATATAAGATCTCCCTAAAATCCACCTTGAGATACCAGAGTATTATTAAAATATACAGTCTTCCCCTGGTATCTATGGATGATTGGCTCTAGGATGCCCCTGATACCAAAATCCACCAATGCCATAATATTTGCCTATAATCTGTGTCTCCATATAGTTTAAATCAAATCTCTAGGATTACTTTTAGTATCCAAGAGAATGCTTACACTTTGCTTCATTCTCATGGATTCAGTGTTGTGCTCAGCACATGGAAAATCCCTATTTTCTTTTAGGAACATTGTGGGATATCTTTTCCCCAATTCATTTTGAATTTTTAGTTGGTTGAATCAACAGATGCAGAACCCATGGATTCAAAGATCCACCTGGATCTTTGATTACATGTTGGCAATGCTCTTCCTTCCAAAGTTAAATGAGGACCAAGTTCTACCTAACTCCGAGTTATAATCACTCTTAGTTAATCCAGCATTACATGGAAGAGAAAACTAAGATCCAGAGAAAAAATATTAACAAGTCATAGATCTGTTCACAGACAAGGACCTGACAAAAACTGCCATCTTCTCTACCTACCAAACCATGACTATGACAGTGAGAAAATGGAAGGGGCCATCTTTATTTTGGAACCAAATTTCTCACAGTACTTTTCCTCTTAATTGTCCAGATTCGGGAAAAGCCATTCTTATATTTCTCTAACTGGTGGTGACTGGCATGAATCTGAAGTGGACAATCTCAGGGAGGGACCATTGTTCTCTGACAACATGTTCCCCATTATTGGGGCACTACCCCCAAATGGTATTATAAGTCATCTTAGAGATCAGTCAGCTAAATATACATAAGTACAGAGCCCTGGCTTTCTAGATAAAA
This sequence comes from Perodicticus potto, assembly GCA_963574655.1. NCBI lineage: Eukaryota > Metazoa > Chordata > Mammalia > Primates > Lorisidae > Perodicticus > Perodicticus potto. Next base: position 3,701 of record CAUYRH010152053.1, read on the forward strand.
ACATCCATGTGTCTTACCTTTTGCATCTGCTGCTCAGACTTGGCCATTTCTACAAAATAGTCAGTAGGATGCTTTGTAGGGATTTTCAACTTGTGAAGGTCAGTAATACAACACACACTGTGGCCTGGGCTTGATGGTAAGTAAGAGTATTGGAAAAATGCAAAACTAGGTAAGGGACAGATGTCTTAACATTCTTTCTCACTGTCTCTCATGAGTTCTGCAAGCTCAGAAGGACTCTCAACATCTGACCTCCACTGAGAAAAACAGATGAACAAACAAAAACTGGATTAAACCTCACTCACTTGGTCTAGAAAAAGTTTAACTATATGCCACTTTTAAAAGTGAGAGTCATTGCTAAAAATAAATCAGCAGTTTAAGAGAATGACCCATCTAAAGTTACCTATTTATACAAAAACTAATGTGAATTATAGATTCATGAGTAATCACTAGAAAAGTCCACACAAGAGCCTTTCATAAACAAACTTTTGTTCTAATACCAGACTGCACACACTCAAAAGTGCTTTGTCAGAGAGTATCTTGAAACAGCCCACAGAGGGAATCATTACTGCTGGACCAAGGAGCTCTTCCGTCAACCAGGGAGAATCTCTTAGCTCTTCTTAGTCAAAACAAGCAGTCCTCCCCACTCACAGGTTTATGCAACTCCCTGGTCCCTCCGAGGAGGGCAGGTTCACTACTCTCCTCTCAACCCCACTCTCTAACACAAGGACCCTTATCTTCTGTAGCATTCCAAAATAAATACATACTAACTCATCTCCCAGTGGGAGTCATCTCCTGGATTAACAGTTCTCTGGGCCTTGTGCTGAGGTGTTGGCACCCCACATCCACTGATCCCTGGCACAAGACCCAGAGTCACATCGAGCCTTTCAGCCCATGTCAGATCCCTCTTGAACTCAGCTGAACATTACTTGAGGTCATTCTAAGAAATTCAGACACTGAACTCATCTTAAGGGAACCCTAAGTTGCCTTCCCCAAGCCCAAAGTGCTAGATCAATGCACTAAACCCCAATTCACAGACAGGCAACTGACCCTCTTAGCAATGCAGAAGATTGTGTCTTTCCTGGGACAAGAATAGTTCTCCCAAACACAACAAGGTCCTGTGAATAACTATGTTGGTATTTCCCTCAACCTGGTGTCGCAGCTCATCACATATTTCATGGCCTTCTTAGGCCCCTCTAGCATGACACTGAGGCCCAAATTCAGAAGCCCTTGGTAAAATGCATCCTGAAATTGCAGGACTCAACTGCAGTCAGAAACAGAGTAAGACCCCCATTCCTGCAACCAGACCTGAGAGCTCAGCTGACACCCTACCTCTCTGTGAGAAAAGAATCATCAGAATCTGAGTCTGAACCTGAGAGCAGTGGAGTGTCCTTCTAGCAGCATGCATGTCCACCACCTGTGATAAACAGTGGAGTTCCCTGAGGGGCCCTTGCCTCAAGGGCCTGCCTTTGGCCCAGATAACGCTTACAGCATGACTCCACATGGATGCAAATCCCAGTAGCCCTCACTACCAAGAGCTTCCATTCAACTTTTTCCTTTTTAATTTTGTTTTTTTTTTTTTTTTGGATGACACATTTTATTTAGATGCCCAACATTTCTCTGTATTTTATCAATATCATATAGCCTTCTATCGGCTTATTAAAAATTATGCCTAAAATATAGCTGTATTTTAAAAGTTACAAATAAATATATGGCCAGCTTGTAGTCGCATGGGAGGACCCAAAATTTTCTACCAACTTTTATGATTTTTCTACAAATGCTGATGCCACCTTTGAAGTCCTTATGCTTCCTTGGGCAGAAGCTGTCAGTTCTTTAATCTCAGCACTTAATTTATGAATTACCCAATCCATTGCTTCTTGACTTTTATTTAGCATTTGAAGATGTGGTACTTCAAGGTAACTGCTAAGCCTTCCACCTTTCACAGTGATTAAGCCTTCTTGAGTCAAAATAGTTTTTTCTCAGTCCTCAGGATATGCTGTATATAGACATCTGTCATTTTACTGATACCATAGTTGAAAATGAAACATCGTAGAGTTAAAGTCCATTGATTTCTGCACAGGATCAACTCTAGAATAGTCTTGAACATATGTTTTGGTTTTGGTTGCACCAATAAGAAACTTCACAATAGAAGGGTGTCCCCACTGTGTGCTGAGAAGTCTTGGGCTGTGCAGCTCTCCAGAGTGATCTATAAGTCTGTCCAACATATCAACTCCAACCAATATTGGATTCATAGGGTTTGGTATTTCTGCATTGTAGCCATTTTAACAGTTTCCTATGAGTGGTCAAAGACATGTTCTGTGGTCCAGAGATCTTCTTGGTGCCGGAGGCCCGTGTGATGTCCAAGAGGGGCTGGGGGACAATGAGGCAAAGAGGCTAGATTTGCCCATGGCCCAGCCCCACCCTCAGGATATCCAGTAGCCGCACAGTGTGCTGGCGCTAGAAGGCACCTGTTCCTCTTTTGATCAGGAGGCTTCCGACCTCAGACCCACACTTTCCTTTGGTTGTTACTCTAGAAACCAGCAGTAGTTTGAAAGTGCCTGGGTTACTCAAAATCCATAGTGGTATTCCAGCGAGTACATGTGTGCTTTGCTGACCCAGAGAGAAGCACCAAAAGTAGGAGAGGATTCCTGAGGTCTCAGCTAGGAGCTAGAAGCCATAAGGGAACAAAGGAAAAGGGAGAAGAAAGGGCTGTAGGTGGTGTGGGACTTGGGGGAGGTCTCCAGGGCCTGTTCTAGGTGCTGGGCTGGACAGAGATGGGACAGGAGCTTGTCCTGTGTGGCAGGGACGGGGTGATGGGCTTCTCCACTCTCAGCAGCTGCTCTTTGGCAGGAGACCATGTCTACCGTGATAACTGAGTCACTCTATGGGTTTGGCATCGGAGCCCAAAAAGCCAAGAATATCTTCTTCTTTGATGAGAAAATGATTATATTTACTTCAGAAAGTGTGAAGTGCAATGTGGATCAGAAATGGCAAAAATTCATTCCAGGTAATACACCTTCCTTCTTGTACATACAGGAACATTAACAATACATGCCAGGTAGTAACCCCATAATCGCAATATGGTGATGGAAAACAACATAGTTTTATAACTATAGAGGAAACTAATGAAACTAATGCATTATTTAGATCAATAGATTAATCAATCACACATACATACTTAAAATCACAAGTAAAATGTACATTTTACAAATCCTTTTTTTTTCAGTGAAATTTCATTAAAAAAATTTTTAGGAATCTTTTTTTTATGGATCTCCAGAATTATTGCCAAAGTCATTATCAGAGGCACTCTTCGGGTTGTCTAACACAGTTTACAAGAGTATACCATCTTCATAGCATCAACTTTGGAATGATAAAGAAACTGGAAATTATATCCCATGGCACAAATAGTCATTTGTACAACTTGACGGTATTGTTGTTCACATTGGTCGTGTCTGTAATAGTCATGATTTCAACACCTGAATCCATTTCCCCACCTTTTTTTTTTGCATTTGAACATATACAAAAGAATATATACTACATATATGTAATATTACTTAATTACAATAAATTGGAGATCTGTGAACCCAACCACCTAGCATAGAAAATAGAACATGGACAGTTCCTGTGCTTCTCCCTCATCATAATCTTCCCCCTCCTCACATACACCCCATCTTGGATTTTGTAATTATTCCCTTACTTTTCCATATGGCTTCACTACAAATATGTTTACCTTATGCAAGGTATTCTTTTTTTTTTTCTGGTTTGCAATTTTATGCAAATGGAATCATAGCTGATGTGTCCTTTGACTTGCTTCTTTGGTTCAGCATCAGGATTGGACACATATGCATCTTGATACATGTGTCTGAGTCCCATTCTATTTATCCATCCTAGTGTTGAGGGCCATTTAAGAAATAAAAGTTCTTTGTTATTTTCTAACCATAGCTCTAAAAAAATATTTTTGTATGCTTACAAGCTCATCTACTTGTGCAAAACTTCCCCCTGGTACATATCCAGGACTACTGTTGTACCTGTCGCCACCCATAAGAAAAAACTCGGACCCCACTTCAGGTACAAATCAGATGGTGGTTTATTACACCTGCACAGGGGACTGCTGCCCTAAATGGCAGGCAGCCCCAAAGTGCAGTACAGGCTGATTTTTATACCCCTCTTTGTCCTGCGAGGCAAAGCAGGCAAGTACAGAAGTGGAATATGACAGTCAGCTCAGGTCAGTGTTACAGTCAGGTAGTTGGCTCAGGGGGTTACATAATGGCTGTTGGCACAGGGACAGCTTGGGAAACTCAGTAGCCAGGGAAACTCTGCTTGAGTAAGCTTTCACCATTGTGTAGCCGTGGAACTTGGAGAACTTCCTCATTCTGAAACCTGTTCTCAAAATTAACCCAAGTAGGGGCACACTGGGGACCAAGGCCGAGACAAGCTGAGACAGACTCCGGTCGTTTGGGGATGCTGTTGTCCTATAACATTCCCCACTGGTCTTTTGGGGAATTAAATCCTTGATTCATTTGTGTTGCTGGGAAGGAGTTGATAATGCATATGTAATACCATTAATTTTCCCATTCTGGGCTGGATAGAGAGAATCCTCATTTTTCAGGTTTAGGTGAGCTCAGACACCAGACTCCCATTTCTAGGCACAAAATTTCTGAGTCCTAGCAAGGTCATGAACAAAGCAGTTCCAAACATTTTGGATGGCTTTACCATGACTACAGAGCACACACCCTAATCTTCACGCCAGACAAAAACCTCACCAAAGACTTAATAACCTTGTCCAAGGTGAGGGCCTGCATTCATTCCTTTGCTAGAATACCCCTTCAGTTTGTAAAGGTATTTTTCCATTTACCAAGTCCTGGCCAAAATATCTCTGAGGGCCAATTGTTTACCTCTAAAAAAAGGAAAACTTTGACCTGGGCCTCCTCCCCTCTTCCAGAGGCTGTTCACCTTACAGATACAGCCCGATCCAGTACGAGATTTGCACTGTCTCCCACAGATTTTCAAGGGCCATTGAGAGCTCACTGGACTGCCTGAACCACAATACTTTCTAAGGCACAGCCTCTCTGCCAATATCTCTGGCACTCTCCATTTCCTCTGCATTCCCCTCAGTCTAACAAAATGCCATTTTATCACAGATCTGTGGCCTGTGGGCTTAATTCTCAAATTCCTGAGACCAAACACTCACTGAAGAAATTCCAGTACAATATCATAAAACCAAAGAAGGTTGAAAACATGGAACTTCCAGTTTCTCTCAGTATAGCCAGGAGACAAAGTTGGAGAAGGGAAGAAGAGCACACTCACACATTCGTTTCACCCCATGAATGGTGGGGGTGAAATCTCATCTATTGTTACCCGTCTCTGTCATTCTCCAATCACTCACATGCATACAATTCTAACCCATTTTCTAACTGGGGCAGCCTCAATTTCCCCCTTGAGCTGCTACTAAGCCATAGGAGGGAAACTAATGCTCTCCTAGACCCTGTGAAGGGAGGTCCAACTCCACCCTCAGAGTTTTCTCATCATACCACACCCACACACACTCACACACTTCTCAACAGACCTGCTGGCAATCTAATGTCCAAGGAGGTGATCAGGCTCCTTCTTCCACTAAAACTATAGTGGGATCACCAGATCAATTATACCTTGCCTTAATTTGGGGTCTCAATAGCAACTTGTTTCTGTAGGTGCCAATATTTTAGAACTGAGGTCTTAGGAACTGTGACCCTTCTTGGGTTCTCTCCTCAAGTCTTAATAGTACCATGAGAGTGGTGGGCTAATATACATATGAGTTTTTACTTTTACCTGTGAAACCTCCCACCTTTTCCCAAAGTCCAAAAGTCCAATTAAGACAAGTCCCTCGAGGGCTCAACACCTGTGGCTCAATGGGTTAAGGCACCAGCCATGTACACCTGAGCTGGCGGGTTCAAATCCAGCCCAGGCCCACCAAACAACAATGATGGCTGCAACCAAAAAATGCCCTGGCGTTATGGTGGACACCTGTAGTCCCAGCTACTTGGGAGGCGGAGGCTGGAGACTCACTTGAGCCCAGGAATTGGAGATTGTTGTGAGCTGTGATGCCACGGCACTCTACCCAGGATGACAACTTGAGGCTCTGTCTCAAAAAAAAAAAAAAAAAAAAAGACAAGTCCCTCAAGGAGTTTTCTTAGGCTTCAATCATGCATTGAACAGCCAGCAAATGGCTGATATGTCAGAAATTGAATTCAGAGTCTGGATAGCAAATAAGATCAGTGGAAAGGAGGAAAAGATGGAATTAGAATTTCAGGCAGTAATCCAAAAGATGACCCAAAAGATGTCTCGAGAATTGAACGAATTCAAAGACAAAATGACCAAAGATTTTGACACATTGAGACAAGAAGTTGCAGCCCTCAAAGATCTGAAAAATACAGTAGAATCCCTCAGTAACAGAATGGAGCAAGCAGAAGAAAGAATTTCTGACATGGAAGAC
>CAUYRH010152056.1:0-12182 GCA_963574655.1 Perodicticus potto
TCCTCTTCATACGGCTGCCTGAGGACGCCCTTCCAGGAGGGACTCCAGCTCCACCTTGTTCATGTACGCTTCATCCACATCCTTCCTGATAAGGACAAATGCAATCTCCATCTCTGTACACTTGTTGGCCTCCTACTCATTCATATTCTGGAAGTCCTCCACCGGCCCCTGCACATTGCCAAGCTCTGCCTCCAGCTTCAGCTTCTCCTGGCCCAGTGTGTCCAGCTGCCACCGAAGGCTGTTGATGTAGCTTTCATGCATGCTGTCCATGTTGCTGCGAGCCTTCTGCTGCTGCTGCAGGGGGTTCCAGCATCTTGTTCTGCTGCTCCAGGAAACGTTCCTTGTTGATGAAGGAGGCAAACTTGTTGTTGAGGGTCCTGATCTCTTCCTTCTCCTGGGTGCGCACGGCCTGAATGTTGGGGTCCACCTCTAGGTTGAGTGGGCTCAGCAGGCTCTGGTTCACTGTGATGGCCGTGATGCCCCCCAAACCTCCAGCCCCGGCGTAGCCTCCACCCAAACCCAGGCCGGTGCCCAGGCCACTCCGGAAGCTGCTGCCGCCCACTCGAGAGAAGCTCGAGGAGCTGAGTGGGTACTGGACCCACTGCTGTATGAGCGGCTGCTGAAGGCCCGTGGGGCAGAGGTGGACACCTTGTAGGACTTCTGGGTGACCCTGATGGACATGGTGAAGACTGGAGTAGAGAGGCAGGTGGGCCAAACCAGAGATTCGAGAAGGAGCGGAAATCTGCTTCTAGATGGCAGGCTCTTTGCATTTTTTTTATTAGACAAAAATTATGCAAGGATTTTGATAGGGCCTGCACTGAATTTAAACATGAACACTGTATACTTTACTGTGGCACCCATGTTATAAAAAATTCTATATGGTACAAATGATGCAAACAATGTATACCTAGCAAATCAAACCTTCTGTCTGATGCCCTTCCAAATACCCCACATTTGTGGTATAGAATCAAGCATAAGTATATATGACTTCTAGATGAATTAAAAATGCTGTTCTATGTTCAGTTTTTTAATATATATGAAATCTTATTTCAGGCCTATTCCCAATGCTCCTCAAGATACAAAGACAAATTAAAAAAAAACACAACTAAGTATGTGAGTGTGAATGATTATAAAAACAGAAGTCACCAAGTCAGTTAATTTCAACTATTTCTAATGAGCCATTTACAGACATTTACCAAGTTGCATCAAGAAAACTTAATCCCAGGTTAATAAAGGTATGATCATGCTTAAATTTTTTATATAAATAGCTAATTAATATCTCAATATAACTATTCAACACGGAAACATCTGAGCTCTTCAGGATAAATTAATTTATATTTTAAATCAATTTTTGCAGTACCTAATAAAGAAGTTTTTTTCAACATCATCACTTTGCATTAAACAAAATCAATCTACCTTAGAGTGGTTCCTTAACAATTTTCATTACCAAATTCTGCAAAGAAGGTTTCCGTGAGGTAGCTTTTTATTTGTTGTGCAGCTTATAGAATATAGCATTAGAAGAATATTTTCTAACACTCAGGGGTAGTGGATTTAAATATTTTTTAGTTGTTAAACACTTCAAATGATACATATACAACAAATAAAACATGTGCTCTGGTTCAGGCTGTGGTGAGGATGCTGGATTCACTTCTACCTAAAACCCAAACCATCAATTCTGGAGGTTCCTCTAAGGAACGACTAAGGCCACAGAATTTTCCAAACCAATGTTCTGGGATATACATGTTTTTCAAACTAATGATGCAAATAGAGAAATATTTTCATAAATATAATTTTAGCAAAATGAGATTCTTGCCAGTTTCAAGATACAGTAGGACCTCTATAGTTGACCACCTCCCTACAGTGACCACCTCTTTAAGTTGATTTAATTTTCATACACCAGACATGCACCATATGTATGTATCAGTACAGTAGGCCTAGTTCCTTATGGTGACCACCTCTGTAAGTTGACCAATTTGTTATAGTCCCTTGGATGGCCAACTTAGGGAAATTCTACTGTATAATATATTATATCTAACTCAATTCCTTCCGTATAACAAGGAACTAAAGTGTCTAATTTTTTTAGTGATGATGTTGCAATAATTAAAAGTACCTTGGACACTTCTGGTTTCTAGTCCTGCATGAGAGGAGCTTGGAAGTCATCACTCCTGTAAAGGACTCATAATAGCCAATGCAATAGGAAAGGAGAAGAACAAAGTCATGGGGCTGATACCACCCGTTATGGGTTGAATTGTGTCCCTCAAGATTCATCCCCGGTACCTCAGAATGTAACCACATTTGGATACAGGACATCCTTTAAACAGGACATTAAGTTAAAAGGAGGTTTGTAGGGTATACCATAATCCAATATTACTACTGTTCTTATGTTATTAAAAATAAGAAATCTGGATATAGACATGTGTGCTCACAGAGGGAAGACACACGGAAAAACAGCCATCTATAAAACCAAGGGAAGAAGCTTCAGAAGAAATTACCCTGCTCATAATGTGACCTCAAACATCCGACTTCCAAGACTGTGAGAAAATAAAATCTCTATTGTTTAAGGCACTCATCCAGCCTCTGGTAACTGTTATAGCATCACTAGCAAACTAATATACAGCCTGACTTTAATACTTAATACAAAGCTATAGTAATCAAGACATTGTGATCTTGGTAAAGGAAAAGATGAGTAGAATGGCTCATTGGAACACAGTCAACTTTGACAAAAAAGCAAAGGCAATTCAATGTAGAAAAGGATGGTCTTTTCAACAAATAGCGCATGTAGAACATCCACATAAAAAAACATGAATCTAGAGATAGACCTTGTATTTTTCACAAAAACTTACTCAGAATTAGTCATAGATCTAAATATAAGATACAAAGCTATTAAACTCTAAAAAATAATACAGGAAAAAATTTATATGACTTTGGGTTTGGCAATGACTTTTCAGATACAACATCAAACATGTTATGTTTTCATGAAAGCAAAAATTGACAAGTTGGATTTCATTAAAAATAAAAACTTCTGCTCTAAGAAAGGTACTGTTAAGATAATGAGAAGACAAGTCACAGACTGAGAGAAAAATCTATGCTCAATACCTACCTAATCAAGGACTGGCACACAAAATTCACAAAGACCTTTTAAAATTCAAATATAAGAAAAAAACCTAATTGAAAAATGGGCAAAAGATCTCAACAGACACGTTATCAAAAAAGACGGATATATGGTAAATAAACATATGAAAAAGTGTTCTACATCTTATGTCCAGGGGATTGCAAATTAAAACAAATAATGAGATACCAGTACGTACCTATCAGAATGGCTAAAATCCAAAACACTGGTAACACCAATTGTTGGTGAGGACGTGGAACAACAAGAACTCTCATTCATTCCTGGTGTAAATGTAAAATGTTACAGCCTGTTTGGAAATCAGTTTGGCTGTTTCTTACAAAACTAAACACATTCTTACCATATGATCCAACAACTGTGCTACCTGATATTTACCCAAGTGAGTCAAAAACTTTTGTCTATCCAAAACATTATTCATAATTGTCAAAATGCAGAATTGACCAAGATGTCCTTTAAAAGATGAATGGACAAACTGTGGTACACACATACAATGGAATTTTACTTAGCATTAAAAAGAAATAGGTTATCAAGCCACATAAAGACAAGAAGAAACCTTAAATGCATATTGCTAATGGGAAGAAACCAATCAGAAAAGGCTAGATACTGTTTGACTCTAATATATGACATCCTGAAACTGGCAAAACTATTGAGATAGCAAAGATCAAAGGTTGTCAGGAATGAGGGAGAGGGATGAAGGGGAGAGGAATGAATAGGTAGAGAACAAGGAATTTTTAGGATAGTTTCACTGTTCCATATGACACAGTGATGATGAATACATGTCATTACATACTTGTCAAGATCCACAGAAATGTCCAAAACAAAGAGTGAATCCTAGTATAAACTATGGACTTTAGTTAATAATAATACAACAACACCAGCTCATCAATTGTGATACGTGTACAACACTAATGTAAGATGGGGAAACTGCTGGGAGGGTGCATGAGGGGGTATACAGGAACTCTATAGTCTTCTATTTTTCTGTAAACCTACAACTCCTCAAAGCAAGTAAGTTAATTAAATAAAAAGTTTATATGACTGCTAAGTATTCATTCCATTCTTTAAATCACATTGGCATAAGCCAAAGATCTATATTTGTGGATTATAATGCAAGCTGATATTGTAAAATAAACTACTATAGACATGGAGGAAAAAAGAAGTATTTTCTAAATTTCAATGTACTACATAATATAAAGCAGAGGTCTTAAACCTGGAAAATACATGCCCTTTAGGCTTTATAAAGGTCTTCCAATGGGTATGTGGGCATGGGCAGTTTCAAAGGAATTCAACTTTGAGATCTCCAGTTTCCATAGTTTTTCTCCCCTAAAATTAATCTACTTGAAATTGTACCCACAGTCTTCAGGTTCTCTTTTCCCACTGACCTGAACCTGACAAAAGAAAGCACAGTTCTCATTCTCCCTGGATTTTGTGTAGTACATTGTTCCTAAGGGAGAGTCCCAGAAATACAGAACAAAGATAAACTAAAGGGGCTATTACCTTGCTTCCTAATAACTATGGACAAACTCAAGGTAATGAAAAGTTAAGGAGAAACTGTCCTAGAAACTATTAATTCAAATTAAAAATATGAAGTAAGACTTTGTTCTCATCAATTTGACAATGATTGCCAACTAGAATGTATTACGGAGGGTGGCTCCTGTGGCTCAGTGAGTAGGGCGCTAGCCCCATATACTGAGGGTAGCAGGTTCGAACTCAGCCCTGGCCAAACTGCAAACAAAAAATAGCCAGGCGTTATGGCAGGTGCCTATAAACCCAGCTACTCAGGAGGCTGAGGCAAGAGAATTGCCTAAGCCCAAGAGCTGGAGGTTGCTGTGAGCTGTGATGGCAGAGCCTCTACTGAGGGCAACAAAGTGAGACTCTGTCTCTTAAAAAAAAAAAAAAGAATATATTACAGACCTTTTCTACCAATTGAAAGAGCTAAACCCATAACTTCGTGGTTTTGATAAAAAAAGTTTAAAGCTTCCTGCTGGGTCGGGCGATGATAGAAGGGGGCAGTTTTTGAAAGGACTTTCTTAAGCAACCTGTCATTATGTGTAACCTCAGATATAGTTGCTTTAGTCTGGACAGAATGGAAAAGTTTGTGTACTGGTTTAACATGTTAGGAGTACTTTCCAGTCTTATTGGTGTAAGTAAATAGGTCTTGCTGTATTGCTCAGGGTTGTCTCAAACTCCTGAGCCGAAGCACTCCTCCCCCTCAAAAGTGCTAGAATTACAGAGGTGAGCCATGGCGCCCGGCCAAGGAGGTGCTCTGATAGTCTCATTAAGATTTTTATATAACACTTTGTCTTAATGGCTCCCTGGATTTGGTTGTTATAAACAAGGATATGCAATCAATTGAGGCTTGAATCTCACAGACTTTCCAAGGCTTCTGTTTTTTTTTTTAATTTTAATTTATTTCTTGTGGATCAACGTAAGGGTGTGTAGGATTCGGGTACATTGTCTGTGTTTATAAGGTATAGTTCCAGTTGTGGTTGAGTCCTTCACCCAGGAATATGCCAGATACCCCTACGTTGTACCCACCCAACCCCTTCCCCTTTCCCTAAACTAATTTAATTGTGTTTTTCTCTCCTGTGGGCCTTCTGTTTGTCTCTCTAAACTGTCCGGTACAGTAGCCCCATCTTTCTTTGTTTAAATATTAACAAGGACCAGCCTACTGTTAAATTGGGCTAATATGTTAACTATTATGAATTCTGATGGTGTCTTGACAGATTATATGAAGGTGAGACTTAAGAATATTGTTAATTCTTTAGAAATATATTTATCTAAGCTTTTGTGAAAACTGTTACTATAAACCAGTTTATGTCTGAACATGTTTGCCTTTAAGTCTACATACTAATTGTTTTCATTTCAGGTATTATATATTTTTTGGGTCCCAAGGTTCTAATTTCTCAGTCATATTAATTTTCCCTAATTCATAACTAATATAAAGCATCAGGCCTAGAAATAATTTGTATTATACCTAAACTTTATACTATTTACTCGAGTAGGAGTTTTTAGTAAAAAAACACCAAGTAGATCAATTAATCATATTTTGAATCTTCCCATACAAATGTTCTCTTAATGTATATATTTTTAAGAATTTTAATATCCTTCAAAGACAGAATTTTTTCATATATTTCCTTTGTTACAACTAACTTTTAAGAGAATTGGCATACTGCTTTTGTGTACTTTACACATATGTGCTTTATTATGTGACTTTAGAAATTTTATTCTTCATTTAGAGAATTGACATTTTTGACTAGTAAAATGTAGTGAAAATGAATCAGACTATAAACTTACTGAAAAAGTCACTGGCTGCTTCATTGCATTTTTAAAATGGAGGGTGGAGTTATAGGTTGTGGTATTTTCTATTTTGTTTTGACTGTTCTTATCACTACAGTAAATTGCATTGGTAGTTCTCCTTATAGCTGAGTGCCCTGAAAATAGAAATATAAAGTGGAAACCAGGTCATGTTAGAAATGCATAGGAAAATGTACATAAAATTTATGATTATCTTTAATTTTTTAAAAACAAAAATTTTATTTTCAGGGAAATGATTTATTATATCAACTGCCAAGTTAAAAAAACTCGGCAATCTAGAGTAATTTTACAGCTGATATATGGGTAGATAAGGAATTTAAATCTTACTTTCTCTTTTTCTTGAAAATTTTTATTTGACCATTAGAATAATTTCTTAGTTGTATGATTTCTTTTAATGATGTAATGAATCTTTTTTAGAAAACCTAATATTAATTGGCACAGCTTAAGAATGTTCAGTTGATTTTAACATTTTTTTATCTAATGTTGGGCATTTGCATACTTTTTCTTTTAAATATTCATTTTGTAATATGCTACAAAAAGCATGCAGCAGATATGTAGGAAGTACTTCTGAGGCTGAGAGAATAAATACCAATTTCGTTTGCTTAGTTTGAGGGGAAAAACTCATTTGCAGCATCTCTGGTTACGATCTCAACTCTGGATGAATTTTAGGTAGAAGTTTATCTCACTACTACCATTTTATAACAAAGTATACATTTTATGGAGTGATAAAGAAATCGTAATTGAAATGTCCTTATAAAGGATGGTTTCTAACACATTAAATCTTTATTGTAACTCTGAAAATTCAAGTGCACTGTTTTCCTTAAGCTGCTCTGCAAAGTTGGCTGCTGTGAGAGTCCTGGATTATGACTCTGAAGAGCTGTGTTGAAGAGCTTGTTTCTACTACCAACAATGTCACCTTTAAAAAAACAGCTTAATTATTATGTGTATGTAATAGTTGCAACAATGTCATCCTTAACAATCCATGCCCTCTCCTTGGTTCTGTTTCGTAAGTTGGACATTGTGGGATATATAAGGTTCTTTTCACTCTGAAATTCTTGGACTGGATGAGTATGCATCTGCAATATAAAGTTGAGTTTCAGAGTGAGATGTTGGCAGTTTAGACAGTGATTTCCAGCGAAAGTTATTAAATTTGACTAGTCTCTTTCTAGCATCCCAGTCTCTACATGTCAGGTTTCACTTTCTTTTCTCTGTGTCTTCCTGCTGTACAAAATGAAGCTGAAGTTGTTTGAGGCAGACGTGCTGTGTGTGTTCTCTAGTGAGCAGTGTCTAGAGTACAGCGCAGTTGGAGGACTCTTGCCTTTACACCTTTCAGTTGTGTTGCAGTTCTGAGCAGTGATAGGGAGGGTACTTCCCAGTGTGCTCAAGAACTTTGTCCATCTTTGAAGCAACTTTCCTTTCTACCCAGGGCATGTTTATCATCAGGACTTTGAGACAGGTAGTTTTAAACTTGGTGGATGACTTGGATTGCTGAGGAAAAAAGAAGTGAGAGGATTTAATATAACGCAAGAAATATCACCCAGAGCAGTAATTCTCAAAGCTGTTTGCTGGCAGAGGCGGGGTGGCTGAGCAGGACCCTAGCCAGAGACGGGAGATCACAGGCTGGTTGACGCAAACCTGGTGAAGCTAGGGGTTGGAGATTTTGCTCTGCTACCCCTCACCTAGATTCAGTGCCATAGTGACCCAGTGTTTCAGTAGGTGACGATCATACCACTCAGGTGTCACTGGAAGGGAAAACAGCCATGATTCTCCACTGTGTTTCTGTCTAGGCACAGGTGCTTAGACTTGCCCATGATCATGTGCTGTTCCAAGTTCACTACAGTATGGCACAGTGCAAGCGAGTTATTTCAGAGGGATGACCTTGAATCTATTTTAATGTATACTTGATTATCATTATCAATACAATTCATTTGTGGACTATTTGCTAGCCCTCCCAAGCTTTGAAAAGAAAGAATTGGATCTTCTAGTGTTTAAAAGGTTTTTTTTTTTTGAAACAGTGTCTCACTTTGTCACCTCAGAATAGTGCCGTAGCATCATAGCCCAACCTCAAACTCTTGGGCTCAAATAATTCTCTTGCCTCAGCCTCCCACATAGCTGGGATGATAGGCATCCACCACAGTGCCCGGCTCTCTTTAAAGGCGGATCTCCCTCTTACCCAGTCTGGTCTTGAACCCCTGAGCTCAGGCAGTCCTCTTGCCCTGGCCTCCCAGAATGCTAAGATTACAGGCAGGAGCTGCCACACCTGGCCTTGTTTAAAAGTTTTGAAAACTTCCTTGCCAATTTGCTTTTGTGAAATGTCATTAGCACTGTAGGTTTTGATAGGAGTACAGTTGCATTAATTATAGTCACAACTGTAATTAACTTCTGTTCAACTCTTTGTAGCTTTTTTTTTTATACGTTAATTCATTTATACTCCACAGGAAGCCTGGCATTACTGATTATGCAGCCAGACAGCAGTGTACTATATGTAATTTGAAACCTAGTCTTCTTGTCCCAAATACTCTTTTCTTTCTGTTCTGTGCTGCTGTTTATATTGAAAGGAGGGAAATGAGAAAATGAAGACCATTTATTATTTCCTTTCCTTGTGCCTGATCTTTAAGAACGTTGCTAACTTTTTGTAGTTACTTTCAGATCCTATCTCACATATTTTGTTCCTTCACATGTTTTGTTTTCTCTTTGATCTCTTTTCACTCTTTTCTTTCTGCTTTATTTGCATTTTATTTTGTGATCATATAAAAACTTTCTGTAAAAGAGTTAATAAAAATTTGTCAATTTATAAAAGATAATTCTGAGTAGACTATTTTAGTCATACTGTAAAAGTGCTTAAATTATGAAACAAGTGAATAAAAGTATTGCTTCACTGAAAGCAACAAAGAAAAAGGTAGTCTAACCAATAAAAAGCTAATGAAGAAATTCTACAGAGAAAATTCTCTTAAGTGGGGGTGTTTTAAGGATGATTTTTGAAAGTTTAATGTGAAAAGCAGTTTTTGCAGCTTTTACTGTCAAGTGGTTATATCAAAAGAATTGGTCCAAATTTTTTAAGGATATGTTTTAACTCCTATATTCTAAATAATAGTTATGTATTTGTGCCAGGTGAGTATCTTAGCTGTAGACAGGAGTATTTTAATGTAGATAACTTTTCATTTTTAATATATCACAACCAACACTGTCATTTCTTAAAATTAAATTTTAGAATAATGTTTGATTAGTCTTTTTATTTAGAACTAAGAATCTCAAGCCTACACAATTTCTACTTCATAAATTATATTTAGAAGCATGTTCACTTTTGAAGGTGTGGATTTTCATGGTGGGGCCCTTTCATGCCAAGTTTCAATAAATCTTTTCAGTGGAATCTGGTTTTAGTGATAGGCTTTTAATTAGATTGGTTTTAAGAAGTGAAGAATAGGGTGGCGCTTGTGGCTCAAAGGAACAGGGCACTGGACCCATATGCCGGAGGTTCAAACCCAGCCCCTGCCAAAAAAACTGAAAAAAAAAAAAAAAGTGAAGAATAAACCAAAGCAGGAATTTTAACAAAATGTACTGTGAAATATATATAATCATGTGTATAATTGTATTCTCCCAGCTTAGCCTTGAATCCTTTCCTGATTTTCCTTAGGAAACGTGACCACTTTCTCATGGGATTCCCTCTGTACTTGGAAATGTTGATCATACTGTCTTTGACACTTCATTCCAGTTATTTCTTTACGAGTCTGCTTTCCTCAAAGTCTTAAGTCCCTTTAAAGCAGAACTCAATGTGGTGGCTCAGGACAGAGAATGGTTTTTAAGAAGGAGGAATGTATTTTGGGAGTCTTTAATCTACATTTAAATATTGATAAGATAATATTGTACACATACTTCTTTTTCTACATTCATCTATAGTATTGTGGAAATTTGTTTTAGTAATATGTATGCATTAATGTATTGTAATTATTAATGTATTTAAAAGTGCTTGTCTGACCTTACTGCCATTCATTTCTATTCAGCTATATGAAGGCAATCTAAATGGGAAGAGACATCTGGATCTTTGTTTTTCTTACCTTTTGAAGCTTTATTTCACTGTCACTATTTGTATATTGTACAGTACATTTTGTTAAAATTCCTGCTTTGGTTTATTCTTCACTTTTTTTTTTTTTTTTGCAGTTTTTTTGGCTGGGGCTGGGTTTGAACCTCCGGCATATGGGCCCGGTGCCCTGCTCCTTTGAGCCACAGGCGCCACCCTATTCTTTACTTCTTAATACAATATAAAATGTACTTCCTCTTTGTTTTTCTTACCTTTTGAAGCTTTATTTCACTGTCACTATTTGTATAGAAAGGCAGTGGTAACACTTCTCTCACGGGGTTGAGGATAGGAGAGTATGAATTTAAAGATCCAGATGTCTCTTCCCATTTAGGTTGTCTTCATATAGCTGAATGGAAATGAATGGCAGTAAGGTCAGACAAGCACTTTTAAAGATGTGTAGATTGGACAAGTCTCTAGCTTTCTTTGCTTTCCATATCTTCTGTCACACTTTTTGGTGGCTTGAGATGAGTAACAACTGGAGGAGATGTGAAATTCATGATCCAAAGTGGGGATGTGAACTCCGATTTTAAAGGTTAAATGTGGATTACAATTTTCTTATATCTTGTATTTTACTGTTCTCATTTTCCAGCAGCTTGAGTATCATCCTTTGTGAGGTCTGTTATCTCTGCTTTCATCACTGGGTACCATGACTTTGGGAATGCAGTTCTGAATTTGAGAAATGACTGTTCTTTGCTGCCATGGATGCTTTATGTACTGAAATGGAAGCATTCATAGCTTTGCTTTTGTAGATACAAAAGCTATGGAACCATCTAACCAATTTAGAATTCAGGAGATTCTCTTATAGCAAGATAAGAAAAGATCTGAGGAGTCTCTTATAGCAAGATAAGAAAAGATCTGAGGAGTCTCTTATAGCAAGATAAGAAAAGATCTGAGGAGATCAGGAGGTACTGATACTGAGTTATTGATATGGGACTGCTTTGACTTTTGACTGTTTCGATGTGTACTTGTGAATATATTGTGAAAAATATATTAGCATCACACATCTCCCACTATCATAAAAAGCATATCTTCTTGCAAAAGATATAGTAATTAAAACATAAAAATAAATGCTTATTATAATTTGCCCCTAGAATGTGTCTCTATTTAACTATTGTGAATTATTTGTTATATGTACCCTTGGTTTAATATAACTTATAATTATTATTAGCTAGCTATACCAGCAATAATGTACAAATAGAAAAAGAAAATTGCCTAAGAAAATTTTATTCCAATGAATGGTTTCATTTTTCCATGTATTCTTTCATAGGTCCTATCTGTAGGTAAATTTGATATTATTAATATTGTAGTGTAGTTTCTTTTTGTGTGTAATAGGATTTTTAATATAAAATAATTCTCAGATTTCCGGGGATTTAAACTGTGTGTTATAACAGTATCTTAGCCTCTTTCCCAATCCACTCACCTACCAGATAAGGTATTGAATACTTCATGCTTTATTATTTCTTTAACTTACTCTGACATTTATTTATTTATTTATTTCAGATTAATATATGGTCGAAATGAAAGTTGTAGTTGAGTCCTTTAACAAGGAGGCGTACTTACCCATTAGATGAGAGTTTACCAAACCTCTTTCTCCTCTTCCTCCCCTCCTACTTGAAGTTGAGTTTTTTCTTCTTGTGTAGGTATGTAGGTGTTCATCTGCTA
>CAUYRH010152065.1:0-11929 GCA_963574655.1 Perodicticus potto
AAAATGCTATGAGGGCTATCTCTCACAGTACGATCAAAATGTTTCTGATTGTATATGAAGCACATTCTGCCCTATGATTGCACCAATGTACACAATTATGATTTAATAAAATTATTAAAAAATAAATAAATAAAATAAAATTTTCACTGGACTTCCCTTAATGGTAAAAATTATGCATATAAAAATTATGTTTATGAATCAATAAAATTGTAATTCACAGGTAACAGTTTTGTAATTATTCTAACATATAGACATTATCTCCTTCATGCTTCTACTGCACTTAGATTGCATATTATTAACTTTTTCACATAATTATACAATTATTATCCTTTTTCACATAAGGATTTGCTTACATGTATATTTCTTTCATTCCTTTGTGAACATATTTGTCTTGCTGAACGGTATTCATATTGTTGTTGTATATTTCTGTGTGTAATCATGAGGATGTTGGAGCTTGAATTAGAGCAATAAACATTCATAAATTTCTTATTAAACTCAGCAAGAGTGGAAGTAAAGTGAGGGACCTGTTAGTTCAAGTCTTTGAAGATAATGCCATGAAAAACAAATTGCAGAGCAAATGAATTAGACATTTTTCTGAGGGGAGAGAAAGCATTATTGATGAAGAGAAGTCCGGGAGACTAGTAACAAGCAGAGCTGATGAGAACATTCCAAAAATTCATCAACTTGTGGGTCAAAATCATCAGGTAACTGTGAGCAGCATAGCAGACTAAGTAAACATTGATAGAGAAGCAGTTAGGAAAATCTCTTCTGAAAATCTTAGCCAACGATTTATGTTCTTGCATCATAACAATGCACCAGCTCACACAGCACTGTCTGTGAGGGAGATTTTGGCCACTAAACAAATAACTCTATTAAAACACCCTCCCTACTCACCTTAAGCTCCAATTGCCCTTTTTCTTTATCCAAAAATAAAGGAAATATTGAAAAAGGAAATTTTGATGACATTCAGGACATCAAGGTAAATATGGTGACAGCTTTGATGGCCATTCCAGGAAAAGAGTTTCAAAATTACTTTGAAGGGTGGACTAGTGACTGGCATCAGTGCATGGCTTTCCAAGTGGAGTACTTTGAAGCTGATCATACTGATACTCAGCAATGAAGTATGCAGCATTTTTTTCTAGGATGAGTACACAAACTTAATTATCAGACCTTCTATAAGAATAGCCACTCCTGCGCTTTTTGTTTGTTTGTTTCCATTTGTGTAGAACGTCTATTTCCATCCCTTCTTTTTCAGTCCATGTGAGCCCTTACAGGTGAAGTGAGTCTTTTACAGGCATGGAGTTGGATCTTTTTTTATTCAATCCATTCAACCATTCCAAGTCTTTTGAGTAGAGAATTTGAATCACTTACATTAAGAAAATTATTAACAGGTAAGGAGTTATAACTGCCACTTGGATTTACTAAAAAGTAAATTGCTAATTCTGATTAAAAATGAAATAGAAATGAAAAGAAAATTAATGAGTAAACTGAAAATTTTTTAAAGCAACCATTCCTAAAATTGTTTCAACAGAAAGATGGAAAACTTTCTGGGAAACTTCTGGAAAAAATCCCCTGGGAATACCCCAGGGACTCAATTACAAAGTTCTTAGAAGTAATCAGGAAATATAGCAGCATCTTGGGATACAAAATCAATACCCCCAAATCAGTAGCCTTCATATATGCCAACAATAGTCAAGCTCAGACTAAAATCAAAGACTCTATTCCTTTTATAGTAGTGCCAAAGAAGATGAAATACCTGGGAATATATCAAACAAAAGGTGTGAAAGATTTCTATAAAGAGAACTATGAAAACTTGAGAAAGAAATGATAACAAATGCAAGGCCATACCATACTCATGGCTAGCAAGAATCAACATTGTTAAAATATACATACTACCCAAAGCAATCTTTAGATTTAATGCAATTCCCATCAAGGCACCAATGTCATACTTTAAAGAACTTGAAAAAACAGTCCTTCAGTTCATATGGAACCAGAAAAAAAACCCAAATAGTAAATACAGTTCTTAGAAATAAAAAAAAAAAAACTCTGAAGGCGTCACATTGCCAGATTTCAAGTTACACTCCAAGTCTCTGGTCATCAAAACAGCACAGTACTGACACAAAAATGGAGATGTAGATCTATGGAATAGAATCGTCTAGAGATGAACCTAGCCACCTATCATCATATGATCTGTGATAAGCTTAACAAAAATATGCCCTGGGGAAAAGAATCTTTATTTAACAAATGGTGCTGGGAGAACTGGTTATCCATATATTGAAGGTTGAAAGCGGACCCACACCTCTCACCATTGACAAAAATTGATTCTCGCTGAATAAAAGATTTAAATTTAAGACACAAAACAATAAAATTTCTGGAAGAGAGTGTGGGGAAAACACTTGAAAATATTGGCCTGGGAAAAAAAATCTTTATGAGGAAGACCCCCACCTGGCAATTGCAGCAACACACAAAAAATAATAATAATAATATAATAATAAATAAGTGGGATTTAATCAAGATAAAAACCTTTTGCACAACTAAGGATACCACAAACAAAGCAAACAGACAGCCTTCAGAATGGGAGAAGATTTTTTGCATGTTATGAATCTGACAAAGACCTGATAACTAGAATCTACAGAGAACTCAAATTAAACAATAAGAAAAGATCAAACAAACGCCTCTATAAGTGGGCAGGAGACTTGAACAGAAACTTCTCTGAAGATGACAGACAAATGGCCAACAAACACATGAAAAAATGCTTGTCATCTTTAATCATCAGAGAAATGCAAATCAAAATCACTCTGAGATATCACATAACCCCAGCAAGATTAACCCACATCACAAAGTCCCCAAAATGCAGATGCTGGGGTAGATGTGGAGAGAAGGAGACACTTCTACACTGCTGGTGGGATTGCAAACTAATAAGCCTTTTTGGAAAGAAGTGTGGAGAATCCTCAAAGAACTAAAAGCTGACCTTCCATTTGATCCTGCCCTCCCATTACTAGGCATCTACTTAGAAGAACAAAAATCATTTTACCACAAAGACATGTATACAAGAATGCTTATTGCAGCTCACTTCATAATTGCCAAGTCACGGAAGCAGCCTAAATGCCCATAAATCCATGAACAGACCAACAAACTGGTGTATGTATAACATGAAATACTATTCAGCCATTAAAGAAGACGGAGATTTTACATCTTTTACCGTTTACCTGGAAAGGATCGAAACACATTCTTCTTAGTAAAGTATTGCAAAAATGGAAAAATTAATATCCAGTGTACTTAATACTAATATGAACCAATATATAAACAATTCCATGCTCAAATGAACAATAAAACACAAATACTGTCTAGTATGGAGATAGGGGAGAGGAGGGAGGGGAAGGGGAAGGGGGGAGGACGATTGGCAGAAGGAGGGAGGGCATGAGGAGGGATCTCACCTAATGTGCACATTGTGTGGGTGCATAACACATCCCAGGAGTGAGGGGCTCTTTTACAACTGGAACTTAACCCTGGAAGTAAGAACATAATCTAAAATTTGTACTGTCATATTAATGTGAAATTTAAAAAACATAAAAAAAGAAAGTCATTAAATCATAAATCAAGCAATAGTAATTAGTATCACTACTACTTAACATTGTTTGAAAGCTATGGCCAATACAGTAAGACATGAAGCAAAAATATTTTTAATGCACAATTAAGTAAAGGTCTTAAGTTTTTGATTGTAGGAAGCCTTCTACCCACCTCCTAGATTCACTAATGTCACTGTTCTGTGTTTCTCTCTTATTTCTCATATTGTAAATAAAGAATATTTTAGAATTTAAAAAATAAAGTTTATGCAGGGCAAAAAGGCAAACACATATTTATTAACCATTGACATTATTGTATTTCTAGAAGACTTGAGGGTATCATGGGCATAGCTAAAGAATGATGTGACTTAATTACTACATCCCCCGCACCACCTGCAATGTACTATGCATATAGACAATGCCCAACAATAACTTGTTCATTGCTTTATTAAATAATTATTCAAATGGTGTAAATTGCCAAACATCTTCCACATGTTAGCTTCCATAGTAACTAATATACTATTTCTATTTTAGTGAAATTAAGTCAACTATTCACTAAAACTGTACATTTGCAAGGTAGTGATGAACCAAATTTGTCATTTTAGTTTTCCTGTGGTAAGTTTCTAGATCATGTTAACTTTTGGATTTGCAATTTTATAAATTCCGTCAACCTTTCTACTTTACTATTGAATTATTAATGATTCCATTTGTGGAAAATGTTTATATGTTCTTAACCTTTTTAAAATGTAGTAAATAAGTCCTCACTTTTAGGACGTTTCAACACAAAACAGAAATAAAAGAACTTTCCAAACATCCTTCTTTACTCAATGTGAAGGACAGCCTCCTCTAATGCAACAACAAACCAATCAAATATGAAACAGCTCTAAGACACATGGATTTGGAATCTATGGTCTTTACCATGATATTACTAATTTAGTATATATGATGCTTACAAAATATTATATATATTCTTTGTAAGAATAACCTTAAAATTAATTACACCTAGTAGGTGAAGACTCATACAACTAGGACTTTTCATAATAAATACAAATAATGCAACCTAATTATATGTACCCTTATATTAATCTGAAATAAAACTTTTTTTAAAGTAAATACACACACAAATTAATTATTTTCCTATACATTTTAAGGAAGGAGAATCTAACATAAAAATGAGAAATTGTTATCCTGGCCAAGCGTGGAGCCTCACATGTGTAATCCTAGCACTCTGGGAGACCACAATGGGAGAATCAGGAGTTCAAGACAAGCATGAGCAAGGTGAGATCCTGTCTATACTAAAAATGGAAGAATTATTCAGGTATTCTGGTATGCACCTGCAGTCCCAGCTACTCAGGAGGCTGAGGCAGGAGGATCACTTGAGCCCAGGAGTTTCCGGTTGCTGTCAGCTAGGCTGATGCCATGGCACTCTAGCCTGGGCAACATAGTGAGACTCTATCAAATAAAGTCAGGCAGGCAGGCAGGCAGGCAGGGAGGCAAGAAGAAGGAAGGAAGGAGGAAGAGAAGGAGGGAGGGAGGGAGGAAGGAACGAAGGAATCCTTGTGACATGCCTTAAAGTTTGTATCAAGGAATGAATTACATTAAGTTGAAGGTGTTGTGTTTTTGAAAATTGCTATACAGTAGGGATTAATTTAAACATGTTTTTGAAGACTTTTTGAAAAATTCAGGATATTAGGGGGTAATTTTTATAATTTCTATACACTCTCATATTAGAGCTACTCAGAACTCTCTTGTGCAAGTGACAGAAAGCCAACTCAAACCTGACATGACTAAGGAATCAGACCTAGATTTAAGAGTCAAATGACCAAATAGTCTTTCTTTCTGTCTTTCTCCCCTGTGTGTGTTTATATGTATTTGGAGAGTGGAATTGGTATCATTATAACCTTTTATTCATACAAAGTTTTTATATTTAAGGTGTGCAACATGATGTTTCGTTATACATACATATGTGTAGTGGATGATTGTTACGCTCAAGCAAATTAACATCTCTTTACATAGCATTTACATGTGTGCTTTTGTTTATTTGTTCTCTAGCTGTGAATTGTGAGAAATTCCATAAAATGAACAGGAGGCAATACAAACAATTGTTACTATAAACAATTCCAGTTATTAGCCCAAAAGCAAAGAAAAAGAGAGAATCTCACCCTTCTCCCTGCTTCAGTGGTGTGGGTGTGATGAGCAGAGAGGAGTCTGTAAAAGGAGACTAACTGGTTCAACTTTGGCCATTCTTGGATCATATGTGCATCCTTTAAACCATAAAGACAAGATATCCTCTTAATAAGAGATTTAAGGGATACAAATGATTTTTTGTTGCAAAGTGGAGAAGTATAAGCTTTTAATATACGATCTGAAAAGGTACCCGACAGATAATTTTTCATCCCACATCCCACCTCTGAATCTCCAATTTCCGTTAACCCATTCTGTATAAGTATGTATACTCATGGCTTAGCCCTCACATACAAGTGAGAATATGCAGTATTGGGGAAAGGGAATTTGTTCCTGGGTTACTTCCCTTAGAATAATGGCTTCTAGTTCCATTTGAGTTCCTGCAAAAGACATTTCACTCATACTTTTTAATAGCCAAGTATTATGTCATGGGAATACACACACATATATCCCACCACCCACCCATTTTCTTTATTCACTCATCTGCTGGTGGGCATTTAGGTTGGTTCTATATCTTTGCAATTGTGAATCATGTTTTAATAAACATATAGGTTCAGGTGTCTTTTCTTTTTTTATAAAATGACTTCTTTTTATGTTGGTAGATTTTCCCAGTAGTAAGGTTATTGAACAGAATGGTAGATCTACTTTCAGTTATTTGAGAAATTTCCATAGTGTTACAGGTACATTCCCAACTGTTGACATCCATGCACTAGTGAATGGCAGTTACTGCAATAATTGGAGCTCTCAATTATCTTAAAATCTTTGCTCATTAATATCACTATCTGGATGTCGTGTGGATCTGTATTTTCCATAGTGGTTAGTCATGGATGTCATTTCCTCCCATGCCTGCTAATTTGATTGAAAGCCAAAATTTTATATAAAAGTTCATAGAGCTAATTTGAGTTTCTGGATGAGCTATCTGGCAGGCAGTGATGGTCAAAGCATAATCAATCTGTTATTTAGCTACTTCAAAGCATATTTAGGCTTTGTGAAGTCTGTGCTTTGTTAAATGTCACTGCTATTGTTGGAATGTTTGTGTCCCCCAAGAGTCATATGCTGAAATCCTAACTCAACAGGTGCTGATAGTAGGAGGCATGGCCTTTGGGAGGTGATTAGATCATGATGGCAGAGATCTCATGAGTGGTATTAATATCCTCAAAAAAGACCCCAGAAAGGTCCCTGTCCTCTTCCACCATTTGAGAATACAATGAAAACATGGCCGTCTGTGAGTCCTTTACCAGACCCTGGATCTGCTAGTGTCCTTGATCTTACACTTGCCAGCCTCCAGAACCTTAAGAAATAAATTTCTGTTGTCCATAAGCTTCCTAGCCTAAGGTATATTATTATAGCAGCCTGAACAGTCTCCAGCAGTCACTCTTATTCCAAGGGTTTAGTCCTCCAGAATATCAAGTGGAAGGAAGCCTTGAATGTACATTAGGTCTCAAGACTCCAGTTTCTGGCCCTGTAGCCTCCTGAGGTTTTGCTCTACTTTTAACCATCTCAGGAGTCTCTTAGAATAGGTAAGTGCTTTGGTAATAAAAGTGATACAAAGTATTAGTTTAATTTTACCCTTCTCTTCTTTTGGCTCTTTCTCTCTTGAGTACCTCTGTAAGCCTTTTATAGGCATTTTCCCTTAATTTTGCTGAGTTGGTCTGTAACACATTAGTCCCATATCTGTAATTTTTTAATTCCTGAAAGAAGCCTTCTTTGAACCTAGAGTTTTGATTTTTCACACTTCTACATCTCTTTTATAATTTCATAATTAATAAGACCTAAAATAATACTTATTTTTATCTAAATCTTTTAAAATATAAAATGCTTATCTTTCCAATTTGAATAATATGCTAGAAGATAAAATTTAAATTGCACATTTCTTATATGTTCCCTAAAGTGAAGAATGATTCCATAGAAATATTGCTGGTGTGATATGTAGGAGAAGTAGTGAGATAAGCATTGAAAAGATTAGTTTCCACCAGGTGCGGTGGCTCACACCTGTAATCCTAGTCCTCAGAGAGGCCAAGGTAGGTGGATTGCCTGAGCTCGGGAGTTCAACACCAGCCTGAGCAAGAGCAAGACCCTGTCTCTTAAAATAGCTGGGAATTAGGGTGGGCACCTGTGGTCCCAGATACATGGGAGACTGAGGCAAGAGGATCACTTGAGCCCAAGAATTTTAAGTTGCTGTGAGCTATGACGCCACAGCACTCTACCCAGAACAACAAAGTGAGACTCTGTCTCAAAAAAGAAAAAAGATTAGTTTCTATTTGCAGTCCCAATCTGGTAAGTTCCTCAACATCTCTTACCCAGAATTTCCACTCTTAGAAATCTAAACTACAAACATATCTACATGTGCCCACAAGGAAATGAAAGCAAATGGAGTCCACTGATCAAGTCCACACAATACTAATTTGTTGTAACTTTATTTATCTCTGAAGTATTTTACTGATACATAATGTATTCATATATAAATAAGTGCATATATATGTGAATCATGCTCTTTTACAATAAACAATTTGTCTGTGTCAATGAATGTGTACTTGTATTTTCTCCAAACTTCAAGTTTTCAGTCAATGAGAACTTGGTGAGGCACATTCTACTGAAAATCCCAGCCAAATTCTAAAAGCCCCAGCCAAGACTATTCTACCATTTTATGCAGTGTGGAATATGTGTTGCAACAAGTGTTTATGCAGCTGTGTCCTCTTTCTCTGCCATTTACTTTTTGTCAGGCAAACAATATTGACACTACAAGATATCTAGAGTATGTGAGTAATAATGTGGGATCTCTTTCAAAGAAAAGAAAGGAAGTTCATCAGATTTGTTGTCAAAATGGAAGATTTATTTGGCTTAAGCTGCCTTCTGGGAAATGATAGAGAACATTGAAGGTAAAGACTATTGGAAGATTTGAAATTTGTGCAAGTCCTCTGACAAATGAGGAGCATCATAAAAATCACTGCATTGCTGAATCTGTTAGGGTAGCAAAAAATAAAAACAAAATTAAAATATCAATGATGCTAAATTATGGGCTCCCTAAAGACCAGAAGCCATGCCCTGTAAAATTCATTTGTGTACCACAATATTGTCTAGTTAAGTGCTTTGTTTGTAATCTAAGATCATAGCCCATTTGGTGAATTGAGTTGAAGAAACTGTATTGTGATCCGATTTTTAAATTACTTATTCTTATGTCTGAAATTTCTCTCCAGAAAATCAGCAGAAAGATCTGAAGCAATCATTATCCTTGAGTAATATAAAAAGTCATGTAAAAAAAACACCCACCTTTAAAATGGATATACTTATATGTTAAAATAAACATACTGCATGACAAAAATAAAATAAAATAAATTTAATTTAAATTAAAAATCACTGAAGCCTGGAATGATTAACCAAATATTGTATGGAAAGTGTCTGAGAGAAACTAGGGCAGAAGACCAGTCATGATTTCAGAGGACGTGAAGAGAAGAAATAATAATTGCTAACACATGAAACTAGAACACCTCTCCATGAGGCTAGGCTTCAAAGTCTTATTAGTGCTTGGTAGCACTGATTCTACTGGTGCTTCTGTTTTAATATATGCTTCTTGATGTCCCAGATTCTCAGAGCTTGTGTGTATGGGGATGTTCACTACAGAAAAGACAGCTTTAGTTAACAATGGTAATCCCTAAAAACAAAAACTAGCACTTACATATGTATATATTAGCAAATATCATATTTTAAGTAATAAAAACAATTTCTTGAAAAATAAAGTATGACCTGCATTCTTTTATAACCCTAGAGCTATATAGCTGCATCTATAAATATATTTACTTCTATACATATATCTTTATATCATGAAAAAGTTCTAGAAAACTAAATACTGTTATAGACTGAATGTTTGTGTCCCTCAAAAATTCATATGCTTCAAATCTAACCCCCAACTTGATGGTATTAGGTGGTAGAGCCTTTGGAAGGTAATTAGGTGATGAAGGTGGAGCTGCCACAAATGAGATTAGTGCCCTTATTAAAGAGGCCCCAGAAAGCTCCTCCATGTTCTTTCATCCATGTGAGGATACAATGAAAAACCAGTAATCTACAGCCTAGAAGACAGCCCTTATCAGAACCCCAACCATGCTGGCACCCTGATCTCAGACCTCCAGCTTCCAGTGTGAAATAAATGTCATTTAAGCCACCCAGTCTATTAGCGTTCTGTTCTAACAGCTCCAACTGACCCTTATGTCAAGGGAAAGGGAGTGGATGGCAGTGAGGTAGGCAAGTAAAATAATATTAAATTTTTAGCTCATAGGCATTATTTGAATGTAACAGTTTATATTTAAATATAGACATATATAGAATAAAAGGTTATATATCTATTGTTCATAGAAATGTGGCTTATGGAACTATCTAATATTAATTCAAATTTTACTTTACTCTTCCATTCAGAGTAACTAATTCTGTTATAAAATTCACAAAAAATAAATGTAATAACAATAATTATAGCATTTTTTTGTTGCCATAGATTTGACAACACATCTCAAATGGCAGTTTTACTTAGATCATCCCAGCAGTATTATTGCTAAGCTTGATGGTATGGTCTTACCCTCCTACCATCTGAAACCTGCTCTTGTGACTCACTTCCTGAAGAGCAAGTGAATTCTTGTCAAAGAAAGAAAAAGAAAAGTGAAGCTCCATTGAAGATAACACTTGTTTGTTTTTATTAAATCCACAGGATTTTTATGCCAGAAAAATGTACATAAAAGCCACATTGTTCATATATTGCTAAACCTTTTATAGAATTATATTGCCTTGTGTAATACAAGCTAGTAAAAAAAAATCTTTCTCTGTTTGTCTAAAATATAATTACTTCCTACAAACTTGACCTTAGATACACATACTGCATTTGTCTCTCCTTTTTTTTTCCAAAAATGTGAAAATGAGGGCAAATGCAATTTTTCTAAAGTATCGAAAGGAGAGAGAGAAAAGAGTGGTTTCCAAAGAGTGGTATATGAACAGTGGCAATAACCAAATGCCAGCAGCAGGTAAAGTCTATCGCCACTGAAGAATCATTACAAAAACAGCATTGTCACAAAAGATGGTCCAAGTCATATTGAAACCAACAGTAACATGACACATTTCTTTAATCCAAAAAGATAAAAGGCCATAGTGGTCAAGACATCATGATACTGCCACAAAAATAGAGACATAGATACTTGGAATCATACAGAAAACCTGGAAATGAAACCAACAACTTACAGCTATCTAATCTTCAATAAACCAAACAAGAGTGTTCACTGGGGGAAAGACTCCCTGTTCAATAAATCGTGCTAGGAGAATTGGATATCCGTATGGTAAAAGACTCAAAACTGGATGCGCACCTTTATCCCCTCACAAAGATTGATTCCAGATGGATAAAGGACTTAAATTTAAGGCATGAGATGATAAAAATCCTCAAAGAAAGAATAGGAAAACACTGGAAGATATTGGCCTGGGGAAAGACTTTATGATGAAGACTGCCATGGCAATAGCAACAACTGCAACAATAAACCAATGGGACCTAATTAAACTGAAAAGTTTCTGTACAGCCAAGGAGACAACCAAAGCAAATAGACAACCTACCCAATGGAAAAGGATATTTGCACATTTTGAATCTGACAAAAGTTTAATAACCAGGATCTATACAGAACTTCAATTAATCTGTAAGAAAAAAACCAACAATCCCTTACATCAATGGGGAAGAGAGATGAATAGAACCTTCTTTAAAGACGACAGAGAAATGGCCAGTAAACATTTGAAAAAATGCTCATCATCCTTAATTGTTAGAGAAATGCAAATTAAAACCACCCTGAGATACCTTCTAATTCCAGTGAGAATGGCCTATATCACAAAATCTCAAGATTGCAGATGCTAGCATGGATGTGGGGAGAAAGGAACACTTTTACACTGCTTGTGGGACTGCAAACTAATACAACCTTTTTAGAAGGAAGTATGGAGAAAGCTCAAAGAACTCAACCTAGACCTCCCATTTGATCCTGCAATCCAATTGCTGGGCATCTATCCAGAAGAAAAAAAAGAACTTTTATTATAAGGACACTTGTACTAGGCTATTTATCACAGCCCAATTTACAATTGCTAAAGTGTGGAAACAGCCTAAATGTCCTTCAAACCAGGAGTGGATTGGTCAGCTATGGTATATGTATACCATGGAGTGTTAC
>CAUYRH010152067.1:0-79661 GCA_963574655.1 Perodicticus potto
CACACTTGTGGTGCATATGTGAAGGGTCAGGAGAAAACTTCTAAATACGGATCAAAATTGTTTTCACATAGTAAATGAGAAAATATCATGAATGTTACATTAATCAGGTGGATAAAAATATCTCCGATTGTATGGGAAGCCCGCAAAAAAAAAAAAAAAAAAAAAAGATAATATCCAGCATCCTTTCTTGATCAGAACACTTAAGAAAATAGGTATAGAAGGGACATTTCTTAAACTGATAGAGGTCATCTCTACCAAACCCACAGCCAATATTATATTGAGTGGAGTAAAATAGAAAGCATTTCCACTTAGATCAGGAACCAGGCAAGGCTGCCCATTGTCTCCAATGCTTTTTAATATTGTAATGGAAGTCTTTGCCATCATAATCAGGCAAGAGAGGGCAATCAAGAGCATCCAAATAGGATCAGAGGAAATCAAACTGTCACTCTTCACAGATGATATGATTGTATATCTGGAAAACCCCAGGGACTCAACTACAAAACTTCTAGAAGTGATGAAGGAATACAGCAGCATCTCAGGATACAAAATTAATACTCACAAATCAGTAGCCTTTATATATATACCAACAATATTTAATGTGAAAAAACAATCAAGGACTATATTCTCTTTACAATAGTGCCAAAGAAGATGAAATATCTGTGTGTGTACATAACAAAGGACATGAAACATATCTATAAAGAGAACTATGCAACTCTGAAAAGAGAAATAGCTGAAGATGTTAACAAATGGAAAAATATACCATGCTCATGGCTGGAAGAATCAACATTGTTAAAATGTGTATACTACCCAAAGCAATCTACAAATTTAATGCAATCCCTAATAAGAATACCTCTGTCATACTTTGAAGATCTGGCAAAAGTAGTACTTCATTTTATGTGGAATCAGAAAAAACCTCGAATAGTCAAGACATTACTCAGAAATAAAAACAAATCAGGTGGAATCACAGTACCAGACTTCAGACTATACTATAAAAATCTATAATGATCAAAACAGCATGGTACTGACACAAAAATAGAGAGGTAGATGGATGGAGCAGAATTGAAAGCCAAGAGATGAACCCAGACACTTATCATTTGATCTTTGATAAGCCTATCAAAAATACAAGCTGGGGAAAGATTCCCTATTTAATAAATGGTGCTGAGAGAATTGGCTAGTGACTTTTAGAAGACTGAAAAGGAACCCGCACCGTTCTCCTCTAACAAAAATCAACTCTCACTGGTTAAAAGACTTAAACTTAAGACTTGAAACTATAAAAATTCTTGGAGAGAGTGCAGGGGAAACACTTGAAATAATTGGCCTGGGTGAATATTTTATGAGGAGGACCCCCTGGGCAATTGAAGCAACATCAAGAATACATTACTGGGATCTGATCAAAATAAAAAGCTTCTGCACAGCTAAGAATACAGTAAGTAAAGCAAGTAGACAGCCCTCAGAATGGGAGAGGATTTTTGCAGGTTATGTTTCTGACAGAGGTCTAATAACAAGAATCCACAAAGAACTCAAATTTACTAATAAGAAAAGAACAATTCATCCCATTTCACTCTGGACAAGAGACAGGAACAGAAGCTTCTCTGAAGAAGACAGGTGCATGGCCTACAGACACATGAAAAAATGCTCATCATCTTTAATCAGAGAAATGCAAATCAAAACCACTTTCAGATATCATCTAACTCCAGTAAGAGAAGCCCACATCACAAAATCCCCAAAATACAGATTTTGGTGTGGATGTGGAGGAAAGGGAACACTTCTGCACTGCTGGTGGAAATGCAAGCTGGTACATTCCTATTGGAAAGAAGTATGGAGAACACTCAGGGATCAAAATGTAGCCCTGCTGTTTGATGCTGCAATTCCTCTACTAGGTGTATATCCAAAAGACCAAAAATCATTTGGCAACAAAGGTATTTGCACCAGATTGTTTATTGCAGTTCAATTCATAATTGCCAAGTCATGGAAGAAACCCAAGTGCCCATCGACCCATGAATGGATTAATAAATTATGGTATATGTATACCATGGATTACTATGCAGCATTAAGAAAAGATGGAGGCTTTTCACTTTTATGTTTACATGGATGGAGCTGGAAAATATTCTTCTTAGTAAAGTATTTCAGGAATGGAAAAAAATATCCAATGTACTCAGTACTCTTTTAAAAACAATTTATAATCACTCACACTTTTATATGAGAGATGAATCACAACTATAGCCCAGGATGAAGAAGGTAAGGTGAGGGGGATAGGTAGGGAGGGGGGTGGTTCAATAGAGGGAGGGTTAATGGTGGGACCACACATATGGAGCATACTGCAAAGGTACAAGTCAAATCTATCAAGTATAGAACACAAATGTCTTAAGACTGTGATTAAGTAAATAAAGTGAAAGTTATGTCAATTAGTAGGATATAAGCACTCCAATTTATACACATAATCAACAAATTGAATCCCACAAAGGCATAAATGTATTCATGATATATGTATGTATGACTTAATTAAAAAATTGAAAAAATAAAAAATATAAAATTAACTCTAGACAATTTAATTTTTTGTAAGACAAAAAAAATGTCTTACAAAAAAATTAGGTCCTGAAAAACCTATGGGATTTCATTAAATTCTCAACTTGTCCTACAAGAAAGTCTAAAAGGAGTTCTTTAATCTAAGAAAAGGACATTAATGAACAATAAGAAATAATCATCTGAAAGCATACACCTCACTGGTAACAGCAAGGTCACAAATATAGACTCCTCCATTGCTATAATTTAGCATGTAAACCACTTACATCTTGAATTAGAAGAGTAAAAGACAAACTTACCCAAATAACAATTTTTTTGAGAGATAGATAGTATAAAAAGACATGGATAAAAAACAAAAAGTTAAAAAGTGGGAGAATATGGAATTACAGAGAAGCATCTATTAGGTTTCTCTTTGTATATTTATTTATTTGTAAGCACGGTTGTCATATGTTTAGAATAATTGGTTATAAGATTTTTTGTAAGCCTTATGGTAAGATACCAAAAAAAAAATACACCAAAAATAAAAAGTAATTAAAACATACTACTAAAGAAAAATAACTTGAAATTTCTGAGAGTAGAATAAGCCATTATTGAAAAGGAAGACAGGAAGGAAGAACGAAAGAAAACACCAAAAAACAAATAATATGGCAGTGATAAGTCCTTATCCATTAATAATATTGAATGTGAATGGACTAAACTTTCTAATCAAGAGACAGAGTAGTTGAGTGAATAAATACAAGACCCAACTGTATTTGCAAGAAACTTCATGAAACCCACTTTATCTATAAAAACGTACACAGATTGAAAATTGAGGGATGGAAAAAGATATTTCATGCAAATGGAATCCAAAAGAGAATATAGTTATAGTTATATTATAGAATATATAACACAGTTATATTTCTATTAGATAAAATAGATCAAGACAAAACTTATGAAAAGAGACAAAGTCATATAATGAAAAAGGGGCCAACAAGAGGATATAATTCTAAATATATACACACCTAAGACCGGAGCGCCCAGATACATAAAGAAAATATTATCAGAGCTAACAGACAGACTCCAATATAATAATCATTGGAGACCTCAACACTCCACTTTCAGCATTGGACAGATCACCCTGATAGAAAAATGACAATGAAACATTCAATTTAACCTGCACTATAAACCAGATGGACCTAATATTTATAGAACATTTCATCACATGGGTGCAGAATTAATGTTCTTCTCAGCTTATGGATCACTCTCAAGGATAGGCCACAAAACAAGTCTTTAAAAAATTCACAAAAATTGAAATCATACCAAGTACTTTCTCTGACCACAATGGAATAAAACTACAAATCAATAATATGAGGAATACTGGAAAATATACAAATACATGGAAATTAAGCAATATGCTCCTGAATGACCAATGGGTTAAAGAAGAGATTAAGAAGAAAAATTTAAAATTTCTCAAAACAAATGAAAACACAACATATCAAAATCTACAAGATACAGTAATAGTAATAAGAGGAAAGTTAGCAATAAAGCCTTACAATCAAAAAGTAGAAAAGCTTTAACAAACAACCTAATGACATGTAAAACAACTGAGAAAACAAGTGCAAACCAAACCTGAAATAAGTAAAAGAAAAGAAATGAAGATCATAACAGAAATAAATGAAGTTGAAATCAGAAAAATAAAAAAACCAAAAAAATTGGCTTTGTGAAAAGATGAACAAAATAGACACATCGTTAGCCAGACTCAGAAAAAAAAGACCCAAATAAATAAAATCACATATGAAAAAGATGACATTATGACAGATACAGCAGAAATCCAGAGCATTATTAGAAATTACCATGAGCAACTATATACTAATAAATTGGAAAATCCAGAAGAAATACAACCTACCAACATGAACCAGAAAGAAATCCAAAACCTGAATAAACATTCTCCCTTCAAAGAAAAGCTGTGGACTTGATTTCATTGATGATTTCTACCCAGCATTGAAAGAAAAATACCAATCCTACTTAACCTATTCCAAATGAAACAAAGAAAACATAAAATTAAAAAAGGAGGAGGAAGTGATACTCCCAAACTCTTTCCATGGGGTCTGTATTGCACTGACACAAAAACAAGATAAAACACAAGAAAAGAAAACTATGGTACAATATCTCTGATTAACACAGATAAAAATATATCCTCAACAAAATACTAGCAAACTAAATTCAACAATATGTTAAAAAGATTATTCATCATGATTAAGTGGGATTCATCTCAGACATGCAAGGATGGTTTAATACATGAAATCATTGTGATACATCATATCAACAGAATGATGGACAAATACTATATTATTTCAATTGATGCTGAAAAGCATTTGATAAAATTCAATATCCCTTCATGTAAAAACCTCAAAAAACCTAGGTTAGAAGAAATTTATCTCAACATAATAGCCATATATGACAAACGCATCATATCATACTGATTGGGGGAAACACTGAAAGCTCTTCCTCTAAGATCTGGAACAAGACAAGGATATTTACTCTCACCATGTTATTGAATAGAGTATTGGAAATTCTAGCTAGAGTAAGAAGATGAAAGAAAGGGCATCCAAATTGGAAATAAAAAATTCAAATTATCCTTATTTGCATAAAATATGATCTTATATCTAAAGGAATCTAAAGACTCTTAAAACTGACAAATTCAGTGAAGTTGTAGAATACAAAAATCACATACAAAAACTGGTAGCATTTCTCCAGGCCAATGCTGGTAATCAACATGAAAAAGAACCCCAGAAAGTAATCCTATTTACAATAGCTACAAACAAAACAAACATAACCAAAGATACAAAAGAGCTCTATAATAGGAATTACAATTCACTGATGAAAGAAGTTAAAAAGGACAGAGAAAAATATGAAGCATTATTCCATGCTTATGGATTGGAAGTGTCAATGTTGTTAAGATGCCCATAATACCCAAAGGCAATGGATAGGTTCAGTGCAATCCCTATGACAATCTTCAGAGAAATAGATAAAATAACCCTGAAATTTATATTGAACCACAAAAGACCCAGAATAGCCAAAGTCCTGAGCAAAGAGAACAAAAGTGGAGGAAATCACATCACATGATTTAAATCATACTACAGAGCAACAGTAATCAAAACAACATGGCACTAGCTGTAATAAAATAGACACATAGACCAATGCAAAGGTATAAAGAAGCTAGAAACAATTCTACACATTTATACTCAACTTATCTTCAGCAAAGATGCCAAGAACATGCCATGGGGAAAGGACAGTCTCTTCAATAAATGGGACTGGGAAAACTGGACATCCACATGCAGAATGAAACTAGATCCTTATCTCTCACCACATATGAAAATCATATTTAAATGAACTAGAGACTTAAATTTAAGACCTGAAGCTATGAAACTACTAAAGGAGAACACTGGGGAAACATTTCAAGACATTGGTTTGGACAAGGGCTTCTTAAGTAATACCCCTAAAGCACAGTCCACCAAAACAAAATTTGATAAATGAGACCATATCAAGCTGAAAAGCTTTTGTGCTTCAAAGGAAACAATGAATAAAGTTAAGATATAACTTGTGTGAAAAATTATTTGGAAACTACCTGTCTGACAAAGGATTAATAACTAGAATATATAAGGAACTCCAATAACTCAATAGTGAATAAAATCAAATTATCCAATTTAAAAAATTAGGCAAAGGCCCTGAATAAACATTTCTCAAAAGAAGATGTACAAACAGACAATAGGTCTATAAAATTGCTCAACATCATTAGTCAGAAAAAATACAAATCAAAACTAACATGAGATATCATCTCATCCTAGTTAAATAGCTATCATCAAAATGACAGGAAATAAATTCTGGTGAGGATATGGAGAAAGGGAAACCCTTATAAGCTGTTGGAGGGGATGTAAATTAGTGCAACCACTGTGGAGGAAAGTATGGAGATTCCTCAAAAAGGTAAAAATAGAGCTACTGTATGACCCTGCCCCTCTGGTGGATATATATCCAAAGAAGGTGAAGTCAGTATATCAAAAAGATATCTGCATTCCCCTGTTTATCACAGCATTATTCACAATAGCAAAGATATGGAGTTAACCTAAGTGTCTATCAGCGGATGAATGGATAAAGAAATTGTGGTACATACATAAAAGGGGATATTATATAGGCATAAAACGAATGCAATCCTGACATTTATAACACGGGTGAAAGTAGAGAACATTATGTTAAGTGAAATAAGCCAAATACAGAGAGATAAATCATGCATGTTCTCATATGTGGGGAAGCTAAATATTAAAAACAATCTCATGGAGACAAGGTGATGGTTACCAGGGACTGAGAAGGATAACTAGTGGTGGGAGTGGGGAGAGGGCAGAAATAAAAGGGAGATGTTGCAAAAATATAGTTAGATAGAATATTGAATGTCACAAAGTGACTATAGTCAAAAATAAGTTAGAGTATATTTTAAACTAAAACATAAGTAAATGAGTAGAATTGGATTATTCCTAACACAAAGAAATGATAAAGCCTGAAGTGATGGATACCCCAATTATCTTCATTTGATTAATTCACATTGTATGCCTTATTCAAAACATCATATGTACCTTATAAAGATATGGCATATACAACTATTATGTAACCATAATAATTAAAATTAAATATATATTTTTTGTAACCCAAATCTACATTTTATTAAGATTTCTTCAGTTTTTCCCTAATGTCCTTTTTCATTCCTCTGCAGGATCTCACTCAAGATACCAAATTACACTTAGTAGTTATGCCTCCATAGGGTCTTCTTGGTTATGACAGCATCTCAGATTCTTATTTTTGATAATTTTAACAGTGTTGAGAATTACTCATAGTTATTTTATAGCATATCCCTCAACTAAGATTAATCTGTTATTTGAATACAATACTAAGAATAATGTGTTCCACATCCATCCAGGTTAATATGAAAGATGTAAAGTCTCCATCTTTTTTAGTGCTGAATAGTAGTCCATGGTATACATATACCACAGCTTGTTAATCCATTCCTGTGTTGGTGGGCATTTTGGCTGTTTCCACATTTTGGTGATTGTAAATTGAGCTGCAATAAATGGTCTAGTGCAAGTGTCCCTGTGGTAAAAGAATTGTTTTTCTTCTGGGTCGATGCCTAGCAATGGGATTGCAGGATCAAACGGGAGGTCTAGCTTGAGTTCTTTGAGGGTTCTCCAAACTGCCTTCCAAATAGGTGATATTAGTTTGTAGTCCCACTAGCAGCATAAAGTGTTCCCTTCTGTCCACATCTGCATTTTTGAGACAAGCTGGGTGCTAATCACCAGTGACAGCAAAATGGTGTCTATAGAGACAGCTGTTTCTAGTTAGTGAAGTTCTGCTCTTTTTATGGCCCTTGAGAACTTTGCAGAGGGCTGATAGTATATGGTCATGCCCCTATGGTTGGGTGTAGTCTCTCACATCTTGTCCCTGTTGGCATGATGCCTTTTGAAATGGGAGATGAGCATTTGTCTAAGATGGAGGTTCTTACATCAAGGGTGTTCCATATACCTCACTATGGCTGCTTGTCTCCCATTATTTTAATCTGGTCATCTATGTCAGCTGCAGGAAGTCCATCTTATCCGGAGAACCTGAGGTCTTATCTTTAGTTTTATTTCTTTTGTTTTGTTTTGAGATAGAGTTTAACTCCATTGCCCTGGAGTTGAGTGCATGACATCATAGCTCACAGTAACATCAAAATCTTGGGCTCAAGCAATCCTCTTGTCTCAGTCTCCCAAGAGCTGGGACATGCCTGCCACAACGCCTGGCTAATTTTCTTATTTTGTAGAGATGAGGTCTTGCTTTGCTCAGGCTGGTCTCCAACTCCTGAGCTCAGGCAATCTACTCACCTCTGCCTCCCAGAGTGCTAGGATTACAGGGGTGAACCACCACACCAAGCCATCTACAGTTTCATTTCCCAGTCCCACTTGCACAGAAGCTCAATTGCCCCTGCCAGGGAACGAATCCCAGCACTCTTGTCAGAAACAAGCTCAGACAGTCATCTCCAGAGGCAAACTTTGACCTCATTCTCCCCTTCCAGGTACTAATTCATCACTTTTAGCTGCACAAACAGTGCTATCTTCTAAATGCCCAGGATTGGAGTACATTAGAACTTGATCCTGGAAGGGCAGCTTCTCTTGATGACATCCCCAACTACTGTGTTGTCCTTGAAATGATGAGTAATGACAGTGGGGCTTTGTCTCCTCCTGCTGTAGAGGGCAGGGCAGGAGGACAGGTTTGTAGGATGGCTTTCCTTATCAGAGGCCTATCCCTCTCAGATCAACACAAAGAAGGTATAGGAGCATGAAGAAAGGTTTCTGATCCATAGCTAGGAGAATGTTCCATTGTTTCATCTTGATCTTCAAAAGCATGACCTGGTTTTATTTCTGGAGCTACCAGAATCACTCCAGCCATCCAGATCACTGGGTACCCTCTGTGTCTCCAGAAAAGAACAGGCAGCTCTACCTATGAGAGCACAAGATGAGGCCTGATCTGTGTTGTGGTTGGAAGACTCCACATGGTATTCCAGGAAGCTTCTAAGTGGGTGACTTTGGACAGGAAACCCATTCTGTTTCCAGGTAGCAAACATTCTCTGTCTCTAGGTGGTAGTTTGGCTCCTTTGTTTTGAAACCAGTTTATTGGAAGCCATGTCCAATCTCTACTCCAGCCTTTTCCAGCAACACTTAAATACACATTTTCTTAAAGTTAACATTGGGATGGGTACTACCAAAGAAAGGGGAAGCAAAGATTGAAAGTGAAGAAGGTAGCCTTACTTGAATACAAGACCATTTGCACAGTACATTCCTCAGTTATGCACAGTTTGTATAAAGTTGCAACCTCAGTATGTACTCATGTATTTGTTACTGCTTACCTCATCTCTTATGTTCCAAACATTTTCCAGATTTTGTATATACTTTAAACCAATGTTTTTTAATGATTAAGATTCCTTAATTGTTGCCTTATTATTTGGTAAATCAGTTCTCAGTTATCATACATTTTAGCGAGTCTCCAATGTTTAGTAGTATCAAAAACAAAGCAATGTACAGGTTTAGGCAAATAGCTTTTACTCCTGTCAGAAGTGGAATTTCTGAATCAGGGAATTATGTCACTTGTTTACATGTGACCATAGTGCAGGCTGGAATGTCCCCAGAATGAGTGAATTGCCAGTTCTCTAGTATTACCGGCATTACAGCGTATATCCCTCAACACTTTCTCCTTGATTTCTCTGCTGCCAAATCATCTGAATGTCCCTCCAACTAGTCATTCTGTAAACCAGAACTGTTAAGTCAAGATTGATTAAAAAATTACTTCACATTTCTCCAAGTAGATAGAATCCTTATAGGACAGGCACCTCCCTTATCTCTACCACATAGCCAAGAGCCCATGTGCTCAATTCCAACTTTTTAAATTTACTAATTCTCCCAAGTTCTATTCATGTTATATCAAGTATCACACTGTTCACCTCATCATAATCTAGTCATATCTAGGAGCACCCTGAGTTCTATACTTTGGAATTGGGAGCAAGCACATGTTCCCTGTATCATCTTTTTTGTAGTTTATCATCAAATCCACATTCAGCAGGTGATA
This sequence comes from Perodicticus potto, assembly GCA_963574655.1. NCBI lineage: Eukaryota > Metazoa > Chordata > Mammalia > Primates > Lorisidae > Perodicticus > Perodicticus potto. The sequence goes on from CAUYRH010152067.1 coordinate 10,147, forward strand.
AGCAATGAACCTTACACAACGTTCTGCCACGGGATGCTGTGAAGCAACTCTTTCACAGTCCCATCAGGCTGCGTACCCTTGCGTGTAGTTGTATACCTATGAGAACACAAATCTGCATTCCTAGGGCTCCTCTGGGATGTAAAACAGCTGTCTTGGCTGTCTTCTTAGGGATACACAGACCCCACTAGCAAATGATGTTTGCATGCCTCTGCCCAAATTAAAGTGATCAGTCTGCTGCAGTGACTTTAATGGAGGTAATCACCAGCTCACATTCATGATCAAACTGATGTGCCTGCTTCATAGCTGAATCATTCAGCATAAATCTATACCCTTCATATATAAAAACCTCAGAGGCTTAAAATAATGCAATAAAGCATCACCTAATGTCTTCTTGATGCTAGTTCATCAATAACATGTGGTTAGGTGAAAAGGACAGGAGAGGCTTACACATGTTATCTAAAACCAGTGCCCTTTTAATTACTGAAGACCTTCTGGGGTTTTGTTTTCTCCATCTTTACATGGAAGAGCTGAAATGTTATAACTCTCCACTATTATGCAGTTTCTCAGAGTCCTGTGTAAGTAAATAAAATCTCATTTACAGTGAAGAAAACGTGTTGATTCTCATATATGTGAGCTGCATATTATTAGGAAGAAAAATCCAGGTTCTGTCTCCAGCAATGGGGAAGAACTGTTCTGAACCATCCAGTACTTGACATTTAGCTGGAGCCAAGGAATGTTTATGGAATGAAGATGCTAATGAGTAGATGAATGCAGTTGTTCTCTATAATTTGGGCTCATGTTTCCAGATGATACATGGAAATGTAGAACCAAGACCATGCCCAACACCACACAATGAATCTAACCATCCTGACAAATACCAGACATATGACTTCAGCCCAGTATGTGCAGAATTCAACTTAGTGAGGAAGATAATATGTAGTCAGCAGTGCCCCACTTTATATTCCATGTTGTCTTTTTGTTTGGGAGTGGGGAGCAGTGATGGTGCCTTTACCAGTTAAGCTCCCAGCAATCTGTCACATTTCATTCATGCCCATGTGTTACTGAAGACTTCCCATTGACTGGAGCAATAGCTGCGGCTCTCTCTCCTAAACTCTTTCGGATTTACTGGCTGTGCCACCAGTTGTTACTTCCCAGCCACTATTGTCTTATTCATATTGGTGATGTGTAAGATGCATACACACAGAATTAAATATAGAGAGATCACAGATACACACATCCAGTATCTTCAATTTCAGATGAGATTTCAGCCTGAGGATAATGGATGCCTTTTATTCATCCTTGCTGCTCCATGGCTCCCTGTACATGACCTTGTATGAAGCAGGCTTAGGTGTGGCTATGAGCCCCTCTCCAGACTGGGTGTTTTCTAACCTCCTGCTCCCATTTGCCTTCACCTCTGAGTCCTACTCCCTTTTATCACTGTTTACCTAGCATAGGATACTGGTTAAGGATAGGACACCCTTAACTCAGGTCATGTTTTCCCCACTTAGATAATATAACACCTTAATCTAATTAATGTATTCCCAAATCCTTTAGAACCTTATCCTCAAAGGATATGTTCCAAGCTCCTAGTGGATGCCTAAAACCATAGGTAACACCAAATCCAATATATTCCTTATTGTTTCCTATACATACACACATATAATGAACTTTAATTTATAAATTAAGCACAGTAAAAGAATAACCAATAAAATAGAATTATATATAAAAATCCCAGCATTGCTACTTTTGCACTTTCGATTACCAAGTAAAATAAGTTACTTGAACATGAGCACTACAGCATCATGACAGTCTCAGAACTGAGCCAGCTGCTAAGTGACCAGTGCGCAGGGAGCATCTACAGTGCACATGCCAGACAACGGGAGGATCCATGTGCAGGCAGAACAGAGAGGGACAGCACAAGATTGAATAATGCTGTTCAGAACAGCACTCAAGTGAAAACTTATGAATTACTGCTGGAGTTTTCCATATTTTCAGATCTCAGTAGACTAGGTAACTGAAACCTTGGAAAGTAAAACTACTGAGAAAAGGGGTTTTTCTGCACATGAGAGAAACTACAGGAACCCTAGGCAAGGTGTTGGGGAAATGGATAAGTACAGGGAAATTTCCTTAAACTCTACTTTATCTAAAAATCCTTTGGTCTTTTCTTTCTCTGACCTCTTGGGTTTTTTAGTAAATAAAGTCTTACTAAAACACATCTTTATCCTTTTACAAATTGCCCCCGTGACTGCTTTTGCATAACAATATCACAGTTGAATAGTTGCCACAAACACCATATAACCCACAAGGCAAGAATATTTACTGTCTAATCCTTTACAGAAGAAGATTGCCAAGCCCTTTCCTTTGAACGAAAACTGGGCAGAATCAATTCAATTTTGTCAGACCTGCAAATATGCAAAAGTGTCTTCCTATCAGGAAGCAGGATACCTGGCAGAGGTATCAAATTATGGCAGAAAACTAAGAGGATCAAAAGATGGACAAAAGTTCTTAGAATAAAAATGTGTGCCCATGCCAGATCTGAGACAAGAAAAATAAAAACAAATAGGAAGGGGAACAGGAGAGTTTCATGGAACAGGAGATCCAGAAGGACCTTTAAAATTTTCTCCTCTGCTCAAAACATTTACACAAGAAGTTTTGCTAGTGGACGAGGAATGGGGCTCACATAGGTAATCCTAACACTCTGGGAGGCCAAGGCTGGGGGATCACTTGAGGTCAGGAGTTTGAGAAAAGCCAGACCATGTTTCTACTTAAAATAGAAAAATTACTGGGCATTAAAATACATGCCTCTAGTCCAGTGGTTCTCAACCTTCCTAATGCTGCAGGGTCCTTTAATACAGTTGAGAACCACTGTTCTAGTCCCAGCTAAGAAGAAAAGGAACTCCACGGCAGGGCCCTTTCTTAAAACAGCTACTTGGGAGGCTGAGGCAAGAGAATCTTTTGAGCCCCTGAGTTTAAGTTATTGCCAGTTAAGCTGATACAACAGCACTCTGGCCTGGGAGACAGAATGAGATAGTGAAGAGAGGAGGGGACAGAGGGAGAGAAGGAGAAAGAGAAGGAGGGAGAGAGGGAAGGAGGGAGGGCGGGAAGGAGGGAGGGTCAGAGAGGAGAGGAAGGCCAGAGAGAAGGAGGGGAGGGACAGAGAGAAGGAAGGGAGGGACAGAGAGAAGGAGGGGAGGGACAGAGAGAAGAGAAGATGGGAGGGTCGGAGAGAAGGAGGGAGGGACAGAGAAAAAGAAAAAGAAGTTTGCTAGTGAACACAGAATCAAAGAGAAGCCCGAATCTACAATGCAATGTGGCTTACTTCTAAGGGTAGCCCTGAAACTAGAAGTTCATTCTAAGTGCCTCTTTAACCAAGATGAGCAAGTTTATAACCTTCCATCTCTAGTAAGAACCTTCTTGAACACCCACTTTTTCATCACTTCCTACTCTACCTTGGGCCTTTAGCCTTCTATACAGGTAGCCCCAGACAAAGCCCTAGAGTATATCCAACAGATGGTACTAGTATCCCACACTCTTCTTAGTAATTTATCACAAGAATGGAAAAGTATCCAATCTGCTCAATACTAATATGAAATCAATAGTAAAACAACTACACACCCACAGGAGAGAAAACCACATGAATATTCACATGCAGGGGAGGAAGGAGAAGGGAAAGCAAAAAGGGGAAGAGGGAGGAGGATTAGTACGTGGGCGACTAATGTACACAATGTAAGGTTGTACAGCACACCTCCTGGATGAAGGACTCAACTACAACTTGAACTTTACCTTAGAAACACAACGTAGCCTAATCATCTGATTATTGTGAAATTTTTAAAAAGTGACCCTCCCATGTGATCACACACTTATCCCAATGCTCTCTTTCTGCCTTCATACTCTGCTTCCTGATACCTACTACGAATTTCCCTCTGCTTACTGCTACTTAAGAGTGCTTTGTTCTGTTTTCATAACATCCCTAACCTACTGGTGCACAATCTTCAGATTTCATTGTAACTGCAGGGATTACAGCTTCTTCCTGCCTCTGTCCTGCAAGACACACACAGAGTCAGACAAGACCTCCTGGTTTCACTGATAACCAGTGCTTTTACCACTCCCTCCCAAGCTAGAAACTCCCTTGTTAAACTCCCTGCATTCTCTTCCTTCTATAATCCACAAACGACTACTGAGGCCTGCAGTATGTCAGCACCTTGCTCAGCACTGAAATCTAACATGTTTCCATAACACTCAGAGCAGAGCAGAGCAGTGCTAGAGGGCTGGCAGCAAGGTAATTCCATGTCACCCGGGAACCATCTCAGAAAGGGCCCTGCCATAGAGTTCCTGATCTTCTGAGTTGACCTTCAAGTAGTCATCTCTACTTTGTTGGGCAGCAGATGCCTCCATCACGGTCCTAACTTATGATCAGTCTTAGACCATAGAGGTGTCTGATTTCACCTTCAGGCCCTCAGGAGGCCACAGCCAGGTCTAGATGGAAGAAACAGCTGCACTTGCAAAAGAGCCATCAACTGCCAGCCAAGGTCATGATTGTAGCCAATGCCTGTAGGAGCAGGCCCAGCCCTACAATGCCCTTCAAGTGTCCCTTGGTTTAGCTATTTTCTACAACAGCAAGGTCTTACTGTCTTCCTCAGTAGGTCATTTTCCCCCTAGATGCTTCAGTCAGGTGAATGGCCATTCAGGCTCACTTTTCAATCTGCTGTGTAAAATAAAGCTAACGACAGTGTTCTGACTAATAATAATCCCACAGAGGAGCAAATGGTAAGGATCTTCTATGCCCCTTCTTCTGTTTCCTTTATGCTCTCCCGGCAAGCTGTTTAACTGTGGACTTTTGCCTCAAATAGGTTCTTCATTTTGTTGTGAGAACCCACGTTTTGCAAGGATATTTCTTATAGGACAACCAATAATATTTTGCAGATGCACTGAGAAAGGGAACAAGCAAGAAAGGGCTATAAAGATATTTGTAGGTCTTTATTTTAGCATTCCCTAAAGCCTGAGTAAATCTAACTTTCAAAGAACTTATTTCCCGTCATTTTACAACAGAATATACTATGGACAGCAGATATACATTTTTAATTGGCACAATTTAGTGATGAAATATGAGTAACAGTCTATGCCAATGGGCCAGAGGCTTGTTTTCCTGTGGTCTTCAGGCTAAAAATACTTTTATACTTAACAAAGGATGGCGGCTAAAACATATACACAAAGAAAAAACATGAGACTACGTGACCCATAAAGCCAAGAGGAGTTACTATTCTTAGGCGTCAAAGTTTGCTGACCCCAAAAGAATGATAGTGCAGTTATAAATATAACTACTCTGCTGCTGTTGGCACGTTGACCAGGACACAAGTTTCCCAAATGCTCTGGGCCTGGTCTTTGCCTCTGATCAACGAAGCCATCTGTGCTCCTGTCATTTCCCAAACCCTTCTCTGATGGTGTTTTAATCCAAAGGCAAGGATCTCTTTAGTTCTCATCTCTTTATGGATTTCTGTTTCACAAAGCCCTATGTCACCATGTATTATTTCATCAGATCTAGGGTTTCCAAAAATCTAATCTGCCCTCAGAGATTGAAGAACTGCAACTTTTGAGACTGTTTGAGAGAACATATTGGAGACTCACAAAGAATCAGTGCAAAAACATGTCAGAGGCAGTATTTGTAGAAGATGAGAAAAAACAAACTTCCCACAGGGCCTACATTGAAGAAAACAGCACTCTTGAGTATAAGTATGTTTTGGGAGGAGGGGTACAACTTTGTGTGCACGAGGACCCTTGAGATCCATAATGACACCTGAAGAGTGAGTGCAGCTCATCATTTAAGTGAGATGGTGTGTGCTAGAGATTTGCAACCCAAACCACCATCCATGGGCCAGTAGCAAGGGGAACACTTAAGGGCTTGCTGGAAACCTAGAATCTTGGGCCTTCGTAGCACTTGCTATATCAATCTGCACTTGATAGGATCTACAGGTAATTCCCAGACACATTCCATTTTGAAATGAATAATCATAATGCAACCAGCATGAGACACAGAAACCCTTTGGTCACTTGGGCATGCTGCTTTTCCTCTTTGCCACATCCTCCTCTATAAAATAGATACAATGATGCCTTTCTTTTTTTCCAGTTTTTGGCTAGGACTGGGTTTGAACCCGCCACCTCCAGCATATGGGGCTGGCGCCCTACTCCTTTGAGCCACAGGCGCCACCCCAATGATGCCTTTCTTAAGGATGAAATATTTGTAATATCAAGCACATGGTGCTTCACAAAAGGTTAGCACCTGTTATCTTACTGCGAGCCACCACATTTCAGGAAATACTAATACATGGTGAGAAAAGTCATTTGATGGAGGCTGTTTGATACTTAAAAACAGTGTCTGTTCTTTTCAGGAAATAATTTGACAACTGGCTATAGAAAGCTGACGATGACCAACTCATGTAGAAATACACAGAATGATGACTCAGAAGAGATTTTATAATCCTGTAATTTCATGCATCTAGCCCTAGATGCATATTCTATCACCTGGGAAGTTAAACACCCTAGTCATCACATTCTGGGAGAATCAAGAATAGGGCTTGATGATCAATGGATTTTCACTGTTATTTCCCTTAAGTGATTCAAATGTACAGCTAAGGATCTAGCCCAACCTCACTCTCCTCCTCGTTCTCATGTGCCCCTTATCTCCATCCATTTACCAAGACAACCTATTCTAGAGTCAGTAGAAAACTTTCCCTTTGTCATGCAGTCAATTTGCTGTACAATGGAGAACAGGATCTAATTCTCTGTTATTCTTAACCTTGGATGCACATTGAAAACATCCAAGAAGTATTAAAAAATATTGCTGCCTGGGATCCACTCCCATAAATTCTGATGTACTTGTTCTTGGGTATGGACTAGGCATAGGGAGTTTAAGGCTCTTCAGTTAATCCTAATATAAAGCCCTGGTAGAGAACTGTCTCCCCATCCTAAATTTAATCTAAATTCACTCTAAATTCAATTAGAAGCATTTGCAGCATTCCCAAGTAAATGGGTATGTGCTATTCCCCCTCCTCTAAGGCTTCAATCTGTGTCCATCAGCTTTGCTCTCTCCATGACGGAGGCCAACCAGGAAGAGGCCTTGGACAGGATTTCTCCCTCCCAGTGCTTTCCAAGTTTGCGCCATCATAAGCATCACCTGGTGTGCTTGTTACATTTCATCCATGATTCAGATTCAGAGTTCTGCAATGGGCCTGACAATCCATGTTTCGGAAAGACTTTGCAGGTGGTGCTTATGAGAAGGAAAATTTCAGATAAAACTAATCTAACTCCCTGGCAGCATCAGCAGCACCTGGGACTAGAAATGCAGATTCTTAGGCCTCATCCTGGATGGGATGAATCAGAAACTCCAGAAGAGGGGACCTTTGTATTTTAGCCACACCTCCAGGTGGCTCTGCATGCTCAAGTTTGAAGCCCACAGATCTACCACAAACTCAAGTTTGAAGCCAACTGATCTACCACAAACTCTTCGATTTTTAACCAGCAGAGCCCTGTCTTGTGTCCAGCCAGCAGTAGTTTCCCTGTTATTAGGCCAGCTTTGTTTTATAAGAACTTATCCTCATATCATCCCTTCTCACAAGTCTATAAAAGTAAGTTGTCTGAGCGTCTTTCTGACACATTAGAGAAGCCTAATTACTATTATTGCTTGTGACTATTCTGGGTAAGAGTGAGACCCTGTGATTTGACACCAAAGGCACATTTTCCTGAGCATCGGGGTGGTGGAATGTGCTGGGTCATGTTCCTCTCAGATTCTTTCTCCTGAAGCACAGACATGTCCACAGTGACCTTCATTATCCCTCAAATTTCAAAAAGTGTTAAAAGGGTGACATGAGGATAAAAATCCACAGTTTTTTATTTCCCCGACCCTTAGAGACATTTGCATGCAAGTAAATCCTGGATCCTTCTACAGTGTTCAAGAAACTTTCAAAAGTGACTATCCAACGATCACAAGCCCTGAAATCAGGTAAGAGGTAGAATGTGTTTACTGTGCATTAGGCATTTGGGAGAAGTTCTATGTGTATTCTCATTTTATCCTCAGAAAACCCATGAAGTACTATTACTATCATTCCCATTTTCTAGAGGAGGAAATTGAGGCACAGAAGTTCAGCAGCTTTACCAAGGTCATACAGAGCAAGGAGAAAAGTCAGGTATGAACTCCAGCACCCTCACTCTAAAGAACATTCTACCGCTCCCTATAAAATGTTAATTTACTGCTTACCACAAACCTCAAGAACAGATGTTTAATAAATAACCAGAAGCTAAGAGAGGGTAAACAACTTGCTCAGGTCATATACAGACAATTCATAAGTGGCAGAGCCAGTATTTGAACCTGGAGTCTGTTTCCAGATCCCAGACACATTGTATTGTCCCAAAGGGTTTGGCACTCACTATCTCAATGGCGGACCAATGATGCAGCTTCTCAACTTGAGGTTACAGCCACTCTCTTAAGGATTCAGGATAAACTGATATGCTGGGAGTGATCAGGGCATCTTCAAGAGAACCACCCTGGCATAAAATATATCTCCCCAGGGACAGGCTATGGTGGGAGAAAAAACAAAAAGTAAAACTTTGATATTGAAAGTGGAGAACAGACAGGGAAGAGAGCTGAAGTTAGGCTTGGTGGATTTCATGTTTTCTTTTTTCTTTCTGAAGCCAGTCTGGCTGCTGAAGGTCACTCGGGCACAAGAGCAAGTCAGATTCAGAATCACTGAACTTGACTGAGGTGGTACGTTACTTCTCCCTTAATTCACAGCCATGGGGAAGGGGTATAGAATGAGGTGTTTGCAGAACTCCAGCTCATTCAGACTGGACAAGGGCTTTGACCAATTCGGTGCCAAAACACAGCCTTCAGGGTCCTGTTCTATGAGATTCTAGCTGCCATGTAAGTGTACTCCTTGGGGCACATGGAGCCCATCCAACTCAGCTAAGCAGGAAAGGGCTCCTGAAACTGTGTACTAGGGGAAGAGGTTGCTTCAAAGTAAAATTTAGGAAGATTAGAAATATGTCTCTAGCTAGTTTCCTGCCTTTTACCTTTCTAGGTAAGGAGGGAAAGAAAAGAAAAATTGCTTCAAAAAAAAAAAAAATCCACCCAGATGCAGTGGCTGACTCCTGTAATCCTAGCACTCTGGGAGGCGATGGCAGCGGGGGTGGCTGGCAGAGGTGGGTGGAGGGTAGGTTCCCTTGCATTCAGGAGTTTGAGACCAGCCTGAGCAAGAGCAAGAATAAGACCCTGTCTCTACTAAACATACAAAAGTTAACCAGGTGTTGTGGTGGGTAACTGTAGTCATAACTACTTGGGAAACTGAGCCAGGAGGATTGCTTGAGCCCAGGATTTTGAGGTTGCTGTGAGCTAAGCGGATGCTAAGAAACTCTAGCCTGCAACAGAGTGAAACTCTGTCTAAATAAATAAATAAGTAAATAAACCCAGTTGTACAACCCTGCCCCAACCCAAATAGGGACTAACAGAGGAGAAGAGAGTGAAGCAGCATTGTTTATCTTCTGCTTCATTCACTTGCTCAACACTAGTGATTTAGTTAATGACCATGCTAGGCTCTGCAAGTCAAGCAAAATGAAAAAAGAGACATGATCTCTGCCTGCAAGCAATCCCAAATCTCATTAGATGGGGCAGACCATAGAGGAGCAAATGAAGTCAAACACAAAACGCGCTGCAATAGGAGTCTGTGCCGGCTGGGGTGGGCCCACAACATGAAGAGAGATTACTTTTCTTGTGAGAGGGTGTGTGAGGAAAGGGGGAAAAGCTTCAAAGATACAAATCCCAAGCCTTGCAATAGGAAAGACACTAAGATGGGGGAGGATATAACAGGAAAAATGGAGGCTGAGGGCACGGGGCAGGCATCTTAGGAAACAGGGATAGCATGAGCCAGGCCCCAAGAGCCTAGGGTGTTTGGAGATAGTCAAGCAGTTCAGCATGAGTGGGTATGATGGGAGAGTCAGCAGGAAAATGGCTGGGATGTGTGTCAGCCCCAGAGACAGGAGAACACTCACTTTCACTGTAAGCAATGGGAGGACTTTAGGCAGGTGGGTGAAGACTGGATACATGTCAGAGCAATTGGGTACCTGTTTAAAGGATGAATGAGAAGAGAATGAGACAGCCTATAGCAGTAATTCTCAACTTTCCTAATGCCGCACCCCTTTAATACAGTTCCTGTGGGTCATGACCCATAGGTTGAGAACTTCTGGCCTATAGAGTCAGATTCTTTTGAAAAGGAAAGTGTGTACCTACCACATTCAAGGTAAATAGAAAAAGGTATGAAGAGGATATGTATAAGATGCAATTTTTAGCGGTACCTCTTCTGACCACCCATTAACATACTAGGACATTGAGACCCAGAGAAGTGAAGTGATCTCTCATGATGAGCCATATAGGCAGGTTCAGAGCCAGGGAAGTTCAATTGATGGCCTGTCTCCCAAAGAAGCCCTTCCCTAAAATGCCACACACCCTTCTCCCCAGCTGTTTCCCTGTGAGCCATCTTGTTCTGAAGGCCCATCGTCTCCCCCAACATAGGCAGGTATGGCAACTGCCGAGGGCCAAGAGCAAAAGGTCCTAATCTATACCTTTGCTTACACAGTTCAGCCTTCTACCTCTCTGTGCCTATTGAAAGGTCAAGTTCAAGCCCCACATAATCTGGGAATCTTTTTCCAACAACCTCCCATATAGGCCAATGTAATTGTCCCTATACTCTGAAATCTTACAGTATTAGTGTAAAGAATTTGTTGACCTCTGAAGAGCTTGCCTTCCCAATTATATCACCTTTTCAAATGCAGGGACCATTCCTTCCCTCTCCTGTACTAACCTTAGCATGAATTATGATGTTGTGAACACAAAAGATGCCAAACCCTCCAGTTTGCAAGCTCCAGGCTGTAGGTCCATGGGCTACTCACAGCCTCACAACAGGGGAGCCGTGTTCAGCTTAGGCACAGCCCCCTCCATACACTCAGGACTGAGGTATGAAAGACCCCTCCGAGGCATAAATACCATTATCCAAGTTTAATTTCAGCAGTAGGAATTGACACAGCCCATCTTCTTCCTTCCATGTTCTACCTTGTAACTTCCTCCTCATGGAGGCCTACCATTATCACCAAATCACTAACATTTTCCTCCTTTCACTTCTCTGCACAGCGCTCCAGTCATTCACACAGAATTTCTCCTTTCAATTTACAGCTCGGATTTAGACATCATTTTTGCCTCTGTGAAAGTGGTCTCTCCCCACTTAGGGGCCCCCCCTACGTGTTACACAGCCGTTGTTATACCTTCACTTCCTCTCTGCCCTCCCACTGAGACCACTGACATGTTCAAGATCGCTACAGAGCTTCCCTCCTCCCCCCAGCAAACAAAACATTCTTTCAGTTACTGTGCAGATATGGTGTGTATTCTCCGCCTTCCCTTATTGTTAAACTATCTCATTCACTCCTGGGAGCCTATATTCATCTAAATTGAAATCACCTTACTCACCATCCCAACCTTTGGCCTTCTTCCATGCTTGATGCAGAGTTCTGAGTTGGATACCACCAATTTCCAGGTGCACAATCACCTCAAAGGCATGAACTCCACCTAGAAATATGCACCACACCCCCATCTTCTGCTCCCTGTCACTATCAGCTGATGGCCTGTCTCTTGGCAACCCAGGATAGAAAACCAAGATTCTTACTAAGGTTTTACTCAAGCCCTCTCACCTGTGACAAGTATATCCAATTGCTCTCTTCCTAACTGTTTGCTACTAACCTAGTTCAAATCTTTCTCAACTTCCACTCTGATAAAATGCAATCTATTTCATATGTTATCTGAAGTTATCCATTGTCTGGACTCAGCCTGGACCACCAGATTTATCCTGCAGTGCACCGATCGCAGCCCCAAACCTCTTGTCACAGAAGACTACAGCACTCATCACTATTGTGTATTGAGGCTTCTGTTTCAGGAATCCCTGAGGACAGTGACGACTCAATTAACTGCCAATCACCCTGACAGAGCAGATCTTCCCCGCAATGAGTGGAGACCCATAAAAAGTTAGTGCTCCTGAATTGGACTTTGGACATGACCTTTGTTCAGAACTACACAATACCTGGCCCACTTGGCAGAAACACTGGAGCCGGGTTCCCAGTCTGCCTTGTGGGGAAGATTCTAGAAAGCAAGAAAGACAGATCACACGATTTAGTACTGTAATTATTAGGTAGAGCAGCCACATGGGGCTACACATTCTTAAGGAAACGTTATTTTTTGGTAGCCCTCTCTTCATGTAGTGTATTTCTTGGGACTAGTTATATCTCTATTTAAAAACATTCTGGTTGTTCTGAAGTAAAATAGTTTAATTCTTGTATTAGTTTCCTATTGCTACTGTTAGGAGACAAAATTAGTGACTTAAAACATAATAAATTAATTATCTTACATTTCGGAAGGTCAGAGTCTAAAACTGGTCTCATGACGTTAAAGGTCAAGGTTTTGGCAGTGCTATGTTCTTTTCTGGAGGCTCTAGGAAGAAGACATTTCTCTGCCTTCCCCAGTGGCCAGATGTTGCCCATGTTCTGTGGCTCACATTGGCTTCTTTCTAGCTTCACCCCGGCGATGGCCAGGAGTCAGACCTCCCTCTCCTTGCATCTCTCTGACTCCAAGTTTCCTTCCTTCCTCTGTCATTTATAATGATCCTGTGATTTCACTAGGCCCACCTGGATAAATGCAACTGATTAGCAACCTTAATTCCATCTGCAACCTCATTGCTCTTTGACAATCTAAGTGACATATTCACAGGTGTCAGGGATTAGGCATTTTTGGTGGGAGGTGGGCATTATTCTGTACAGAGGTTCTTGTAGGACATTGTTTTTTAACCTTTTTATCATGAAAAAAAGTTGATAGGTTCAGTACACTTGAACCTATAGTTAAACTTCCATGGCACAGTTAAATTATGTTGACCAAAAAAATAAAAAGATAAAAAATGAGTACATTTATTGTTCTGTGAACTTCTTTTGAAAATAATTTAATTAATGATCTCTAAAAATTTCCATGGCACACCTAAAATCATCTCATGGCACACCAGTTGAAAATCACTGATATAGAAGTACTTGAATTCTGCTTTCAAGATCAGGCTCCTTTCCCGATGGGGGCTTAGCAAGGAGAGCAGGTGTGAAGAAGCACTCACTGCACTTTTCTTTTGTTCTCTTCACTTGGCAGCTTTGACGTCTGCTTTCCCCACTTACTAATAGGTCTCCAGGGTGAGGCAGGAAATGTGAGAAAAGAAAGAGGAGATAGGAACATCCTTGCTCATTACCTGGTAATGACATACCCAAAACAAGTGCATGGTGGGCTGTGGCAGATGTTCACAGCTGGCTCTCTCATCAGTGCTTTCCCATGCTTAGGGTCAATGCATCTTATGCCCAAGGCCCTTTGCCCTTTCTGTGGCCCCCAGCAATCTAGTAATACCTCACTTTCTTTGCTAAGTTTTATCCACTCTCAACGCAGTGATCTTGAGTAAGACCTTGGGTCATTGCACAATAATCTCCTCTCCTGCCATAGAAAATACCAGTCTCTGGGAGTGTAGGCCAGTCTCAATGTACTTAGCTTTTCACTGCTTCACTGTGGCAGCCAGCACAGCCTGCTTCTCTTTAGATTCTTCCAGTGTAACACTGCCCAACATTCATGTATTGAAACCCTAATCCCAATGGGTTGTTATTTAGAGATGGGAGTCTGTGGGAGGTAATTAGGTCATGAGAGTAGAATCTTAATAAATAGGATTAGCTTCCTTATAAAAAGAGACCAGAGACAAACAACTCAAGTGCCCATTGACACGTGAACGGATTAATAAACTTTGGTGTACGTATACCATGGAATACTAGTCAGCCTTAAGAAAGATAGTGATTTTGTATCCTTCATTACAACTTGGATGGATTTAGAAAATCCATAGTCCCAGCTACTTGGGAGGCTGAGGGAATAGAATCGCTTAAGCCTAAGAGTTTGAGGTTGCTGTGAGCTGTGACACCACAGCACTCTACCGAGGGCAACATAGTGAGACTTTGTCTCACAAAAAAAAAAAGAAGAAGAAAGAAAGAAACAAAAGAGAAAGAAAAAGAAAATACTCTCCTGAATAAAGTAGCACAAGAATGGAAAGAAAGGCATCACATGTTTTCAATACAAATTTGAAACTGGTAGATTAAAACAATGTCATCACATGAGAGAAAAACACACTTGAATCCAAGAAGGGGAGGATGTTACTTCCACAGGAGCAATATGCGGGTGTACGGCACACTTGCTGTGTGAGGGACACGGCTACATCTGACAATACCTGAAAAATGCAAGCAATGTGCCCTAATTGTATGTAATCCCATGTTAATCAGAAATAAAAAATAAATGTTAACATAAAGAGGGGATGGGATGAGAGCGAGAGACTAGAGCGCCAGCTAGCTTTTTTGCCATGTGAGGGTAAAGCAAGAAGAAGAATGCATATGCAACCTAGAAAAAGGCCCTCATCAGAATCCAACCACGCCATTGCATTATAGGTCTGGATGTCCAGCCTCCAGAACTCCGAGAAATACATTTCCACGTTTAAGCCATCCAGTCGATGGCATTTTGTTATAACGGCCTCTGTGTCTCCAGTGTGGGTGAGGGCACTCAGAGTTCATGCACCAGCTTTCAGCTTCCAGCCAGTTGCTTCGAAACACAGCCTTTTGGTCTCACACTTCACTTGGAAAGTGACTCAGCTGAAATTTCTATTTTAACAACGTTCCTGGAGGAGGCGGAAAGAGGAAATCAGGAAAACACAGGGGGTGGTCTCCTGTACAGGGTGACAGAGAAGAGGCTTCCAAATGACAATGTTATCAGGGATGAGACTCCAGCCTAGAAAGATGAGGGACAGCAGACTATGTGGTCAAGGAATGACCAGTCTACTGCTGTGGTCAGTCTCATGGGTGTCAGTTCCCAAGTGAGGACACCTTTCTTTATGGTCATGGGGTCTGGATCTGAAGAGCAGCTGGGCCTCTTAAGATTTGGTTAAAGTATCCAACATATACAACCCTAATATGAAGCAAATTTGTACCTTTCATGTGAAGGCTACAACCCAACTATTGCACAAGAAGACGGGAAAGGGGAGAGGGAGGGAAAGGGAGGGAGAGGGTTGGGGGAGAGAGGATAAAGGGTGGGATCACACTTGAGGTGCATCTTTGAAGGGTCAGGAGAAACCTACTAAATGCAGAACACAAATGTTTTCACACAGTAAATGAAAAAATCTCATGAACATTATGTCGAACAGGCGGATGAAAATATTTCAGATTGTATGTGAGGCCCGCACACTGTAACCCATGATTGAACTAATGTACACAGCTATGATTCAATTAAAAAAAAAAAAGATTTGGTTATTTCAATAACTCCAAAATCACCATTCCCAGACTACTGGAATATGGGCTATTTCAGCAGGAGAGTAAAGGTACTAGCATTTAATTGTTCCTGACAATCTAAAGGAAATATTACCAAATAGACAAGTCAGCCTTTGAATAAGTATGAAAGGACACAGAGTCCAGTGGAGGTCAGAACAGACCAGGTCAAGAAATCAGTTCTTACCTATTATTATCCATAGCTCAGAGCTGTATGCAGGCCACATGCTGAGAAGTGACAATGCTGCTCCCAATACTTGTGCAATATGGAAGCATTTTTTAAGTGACTAATGATGTGAAAGCTAGAAGGGGATTTGGAGAGCATCTAAATGGGGACCTAGAGTGTCGTTTTTCTCAAAGACATTCCGTTAATTGGTGACCAATCAGGACTCAAAACCAGGCACCCTAACTACTGTCCTAATGATCTTGTCACTTTTTAAATTTCTATCTTGCAGTGGGTTTCTATGTTTCATCAGCACAAAGTATAATTTATAGTAGTGTTAAAAAAATAAATAAAAAACGCTTCTAGGACTTCACAATGCCAATCTGTTTTCATTTTGCATTTTTCTTTTTGACTTCTCAGCAACACCTACTTTTCCATCTCAGATGCCCCTTGATTGAGAGAGAGAGAGAGAGAGAGAGAGAGAGAGAGAGAGAGAGAGAAACACTGTGCCTCTTCTATGTACTACTTCATCAAATCAAGCTCCAGGGATTTCTTTCACATTTTCTACCACCCCATCAAAGCTTACTAACTGTGGGTTCCCTTCGCTCTTGTAAGCAACACCAGCTGCTGCTTATGGGTTCAAGGAAACAAAAAATCCCACTTATATTTGAGTAAGTAAATTATCTTACTCTCTCAATTATCCAGGGGCAGAAGTAAACAGAAACCAGGATGAGAAAGTGCACAAGGTAAGTCTATTATCTCTAATTGGATACCAGGTTCAAATTTAGTTCCTAGAGAGCTAAGGCAAAAAGGCAAATACAGGGTTACACAGTTGTTTTGTTTTAATTATTATCAATAAAAAGAGGCTTACAAGTTCAGCCTTAGAACCAAACTTTTCCTGAAACTACAGAGCATTTACTCACATAGATAGTCAAGGCAAGGACACTTAAAAATCTAGTAGAAAATATGCAGGTAAATGTGTTTTTATGATAGATAAAAACATGCCATACAGATGATAATGACTGCTAGGACTAACAGGGATGACAAAAGGCCTGACACTGTGGACCATCCAAAGACTGAGTATTAAATACAAGCAGGATGCAGAGCCAACTAAGTTCAAGTTTCAGGCAGAAACTCAATAGCGAATAGCCTCTAGGGATTTCATCATGTCCAATATTCCTGATGTATATGTTGGGGCAGGGGTATCATCTTTTATCCATAAGGACAAGAAGGGCATGGAATATTCTTGGACAGTTGGAGACTTCCCATTGTCATAACCAAAATCTGTGCTTCCGTGGGTATACAAAGAGGGGGAGAACTGGACAGATTGGGGAAGAAATGTTCCACTACCAAGAGACCAGATTGATCCAATTATCCCATCACAACATTCCACACCTACTAAGAGACCGTCAGCTCATTCTGCTTTTAATTGAATGATATGTCATCATTTACTTAACTGAATATACAAGACAGTCAAAAATCACCACAATAATCTAGTAGTCTTATCAATCTATGGATCAAAAAGTCATATCTTTTAATATGAATGTTTTTAAATGAACTGTAGCTTTTTCAGCCATCCACACTAATGGCACCTCTACTGTTTTACCTTAGAGAAAATTCTTGCATTTGCTGTCACCTAAGATATTTTACTTGTATTGCCTAGAAATAACATACTTTACAGAATTGAGTTCTGGCAAATACCTGGTTAGTGTGACCCATACTGACAAGACAAGTTTTTCAATACACTCTGATTATAAAATAATTCTATTTCCCTGATCAGCAAACAAACCACCCAGACCAAGGTTAGACAATAGAGTAAAAGAACTCTTGTCCACAATGTCTGTATTAATGCAATGCGCAAAAATTTCATTTTTATTAATGATTTGGGGTCATGTGGCCTCACGCTTCTCCTGAGCACCCTTTTGTGGAAGGTTTCCCCAAAGTTACCCTCAGCTCTAGACAGCCTCTCTCCAGTCTTCTGAATGAAAACTTCCTTGATATCACCCATCCCCAACAAGTCTTTTCCTTACCTGTTGACTGATCTCTTAGAGAGTGAACAAGGAGCCTGCCAGTGGTCCTGCCATCCTTTAACTCAAACGAGCAGCTCCACAGACCTGGTAACTACTGGAGCCTGCAGACCAGTGCACAGCTGGGCCCCAGGGCAACTTCCTTACTCTCTCCTTGGTGGCAGCCATCCCCTGTGACTACAGACCAGGCAAATTCTTGATGAGGACAGTGAAAGCAAGGTGCCCTTTCTGGGGCCCCGGAACAAATGCATCAGTGGTCCCTACGCTTCCCAGTCATTACAGGTTAACTGCTCCCTTTCCTGCTGATGTGGCTGATAGGAAATGAGCCTCCAGGTCTGACAGTCAGAAATTAATTTGATCAATTTCTTTTCTGTGCTCCGCATTTTGGGTGCAAATGCTTTCTCCTTCCTTTGATGCTTTTCCATTCTCAGAAAACAAATTTATAGTGCCTAACTAAAAGAATACTTTCACTGGAGGTCAGATACCAATGTCTCCATCCATCTCTCTTTACCTTTCGAGCAGCTCCAAGTTGCTTTCCTTTTTAATTTGGACTAAGGGAGGATTGTTTTCTGGGGTTGGGGTGGGTGAGAGAATGAGAGCCCTAGGAACTTAGGAGTTTTCTACCGAAAACAAACTTAGCATGCCCCTCATGAGAGAAATGAAGCAAAGAAATAAAAATCTCTTCTGATTTTCCATGGAAGAGAAAACTTCAGTTATGCCGTAACTCAAGTAAAAAGAACACCATTAGGTAAGGACTATTAATTTACCATTTTGAGACATGTGAAATCTGGCACTTAATTTCTCTGTATTTTTTTTTGCTCACTTGAGACCTAATTCTGTCCTTGGCAGGTCACTTCCAAAGACTGTGGCGAGAACTAAACCTAGATGATGATCAGGGCTCTGAATGGTTAATCCTATTTTCACAGGGTATAAACTAACTCTTCATTAAAGATGAAAAATGTTCAGCTTTTACTTCATACTTAAAAAGTTCACATGTCCCTGGGAAGGGAAAGCTGATAATCTCAGCACCTGCCACTTGCTCAGCCGTATGTGAAAAACTACCTCCTTCTGGTAGGTCTGGAGTTAATGGTGGGCCTGTCTGAGGAGCTGTGAGGACCCCAGGGGGAGCTTTAAAAGGGAGAGGCAGAGTGTGTGGCATGAGGTAAGTAGCAAGCTCCTTGCAGCAAGCCAGTGCAGCCTGGCACGGGTGCCTCTAGAGCAAGATGGTGAAGAAGACTAAGTCTGTGTGCAGGTCAAGCAGCTTCCGCTGCTTTTACCTAAATAGCATCCTGTGTACAGGTGTCCAGCATCATCCTGTTATCTTCCACTCTCTCTGCTCTGAGAAAAAAAAAAAAAAAAACAGGGTTGTTTAGGTATTCTTGACATGAAGTGGCTAAAGGCGAGATGCATATTAGCCAATCAGCTCAGCCTGGAAACAAATGCTTTCCTGGGCACTTTTCTGTATCAGGGGAAGGAAGGCAGGGCCTTTCTTGACCCGGAGATGTTGCACTGGGTGTCTTCACACACTCTGCCTCAGGGAGATGCCTTCTGCATAATGAATCCCATTGTTGTCACTAATGAGAAGGAAGTCACGAAAGGAGGAAAGTGAGAAAGAGGAAGGAGAGAAGAGACAGAGAAAGAAAAAGTGGATAGAGGTGGGCAAGGAGAAAACACCTTGGCACCTTAGCAAAAAAAACTATCAAATTTGCTGTCTTTGATCTGGACTCAGCAATATTTTGTCCTAACTATAGGGATGAAATAGAGGTGAAATTCAGTGATACTGAGGCATTCGCCATTCATGCGGAATCCGAAGCCTCAAATGATTTCTGCTGAAACCATCAGACCTTGGCTATTATCCCCTCTGCTCTGTCTTCCACAAAGAGAACCAGCAGTAAATTAGGTCTTTGGTTTCTATGTTTCTTTACAAATCTGAGCTCATGTGGTGAATAATGGAAAACACATTTCAAATTTAAAGAATATACAACAAAAGTTTCTTTTAAGCATTAGAGAGGAATAAATGCCTTCTCATTTTAATGCAGCATAAAGATATTGGCTGATCCCAATGTCAGACCTTGGTAATTGAAATAATCAATTTCTAGAGAAATAAAAAGGCAGTAAGATCATCGAGGTCTCAGAAAGTTATCTAAAGCCCAGATATTCTTTTTTGAGTGTCAGTTTTTACTTTTGAGTCAGAAATACTATTGTGTCTTCCTGACCTATCCAAGAAAATTTTCCAAATCCTTCTCTTGTTCTCTCTCATTACCTATTAATTTATCATCTTATCTCTTTTTCATATTGGAACCCCAAGACACAGAAAGAAATTTCCATCAAAGCAGAATAAAGCTGGGCATTTTCTTAGTGATGGTAGGTCAGTTGGTAGAATTCAATTCCAGGGGATAAATCTTATTTTAAACTCATAAGAATGGGCCTGAAAATGAGCAATTTCTAAAAGAAAAAAGGAAAGAGGATAATTCACCTAGAAATTATAGGTGCCATGAGATCCATTTCACATACATGAAGGCTTTTATTTCCCCTAAGAATATATGCTACAAATCTCCCTGCAAAAGGAAAAATCAAAGAACTTGAGGCATTCCTCTCCACAAACCTGCTTAGCTAACATAGGGAGTGCCTATGCAGGCTAGAAATAACAAGTCAGGAAATGAGATCCAAATCAACAACAAAAAAAATAAATAAAAATAAAAATTATGAGGAAGTAGAGAAAAATTTAAATCCAGTGGTAAGTGATTAATGAGAAAAAGAATGTGATTCACAAGAAAAAAAGACTTTATATGGTGGAATAATTATAAGTAATCTACACATAGTGAAGAAGAAACATCCATCTATTATAGATGGGAGAATCAAGAAAACAAAGTCCTACTAACACCCTATGGTATCACTAGTTCTGCTAATCAAGAACTCTCTTCTTGCACAGCAAAGTAGAATTGCATCTCTTCTTCTCTTGTGGTTGGATAAAATCATGTAAGTAGTTCTAGCTAATGAGTTGGAAAGGGAAAGTATAAACATTACTTCTGCACCAAAATTGAGACCCTCTAGAGCTTGCTTTCTATCTGGCATATGACCAGCAAGATTGACATGGTGGCACCAAGATTTTGAAGGGTGTTTTGTTACTGCAGCATAATGTAACTTAGCCTGACTGATACACAACCACACCTTCAGTAACAGATACAAAGCTGTACAGTGGCCAAAATTTCTCTCCTAAGGAAAGTGAAGGAAACCATATGCTAAACTATTCTAGATTCCTTAGATTCCAGTAGGAATGTTTATCTTCTTATATATATACCAAAGGTGATACAGAAAATCTGTCAAGAATGTGTGCACCAACATTGCAGAATCAGGCCTAAGCCAATGTTATTTTCAGAAAAATAAAGAAAGAAACCTGATCCTGAGATTTAAGCCTTGGAAAGAAAATTGAAGGAAGAAGACCAAGTGGCATTGTTTTCTCTTTACATTTATGTTCCTGAAAGAGGAGCTAAGGTAATATTAATAGTCATGCAGATGGGGTAGTATATAGGCCATGGTTTTTGGCATCAGGGTCATAGGCTCATGTAAAGCAATGATGCATTTTCAGTGGATCAAACAAAAAGCACTTATGGGCATATTCATTTGTGTAAATAAGGGAGCTACAAAACAAAATGTCAAGGGAAAGAGAAAAATATCTGAAAAATAGTTCAAATCTATGTATTGTCTATGGAGGAAATCAGCTATGGCACAGACCATACATTCTCAAAGGGGCAAAAATTTATTCTTATGGGAGGGGAAAGAAAAAAATCCTGAGATATTACAATAGCCCTCCAAAAGGCCAAAATGCACAAACAGGTATGCAGTGTATCTTTGGTATTAATATTACATATAGGAGGTGATTAAGGGAAAATAAATGATTTTATTTTAATTTTGGATATATATAAGGGTATATATATTAGGTTACATTGTTTGGATTTATAATTAAAAAGACACCTTGGGGGCAATAAAAACAAACAGAAAAGACTGAGAAACAATGGCATAGGTGAACAAATAGAAAAATATTTATAACCATACACACACACACACACACATATACACACATGTATTCCAAAACAGAATATGCATATATCATCAATCACTTTAAAATGGTATCCAGGTTTAAAGACAACTTCAAAAGTTATTCTTGGTCTTGATGGAAAAGAATGATGAGCCTCTTCTTTCATCTCCAATATATGTCTCAGAAGCTCATCAGAGAATGCCCATCCCATTTTTCCCATTCAAACTATTTGCAGTTTATATTTTTATAAACCTACAGAGTCTCAGCCATGGAATTATTGCCATTTTTTACTTTGAAATTTTATTTTTAAATCTGCTTTTGTGAACTTTCCAGTACATAAAGTTCTATGCCCTATATTTTTTTCCTTTACTATTATAAACTTCAAGAGGTTGTGGTCATATTTTTAAGACTATTTATATTTCTTAAAATGTCTATATTATCTAACAGAAGAAAATTAGATCCAGACCAAGTGTTAGTGTTATGATTTTTCACATACCTTTAATAAAGCCATTTTTGAAAGAGAGTGGACAGCTGGTATATGGAGAAGTTAAAATGTCCTCTCTCTAATACAGCAGTTTTCAACCTGTGGGTCGCAACCTCTTTTTTCCATTTGTAACAATGTAGCAATTAGGAAGGTTGAGAACCACTGTTCTAATACATTTGACCTTAGCCACAGTTCTATACTTTTTTAGTAGGACTACAGTATACTATTCTCTGCCAAGTTATGCAAACTATAAACAACATGTGACTTCAACTCTTTTGGCAATCTTCATTCATTGTTTGTTCAGTGTGTCTCTATCTTAAGGTTTAAAAAGTTCAATGCTATACATTTTGTTACTAGGCAATGGCACTATCACATGTTAAGAAATACAGAGCTCATGGATGTGTTAAGAAAGCAGTAAGAGTACCATCTGTTTTAAGAAGCCCTCCCTGCACAGCGTAAGAAGTTGAATGAGGTACAACAGGTATGCCTTAAACTTACCTGTGACCATGGTAGACAATGTCAACAACCCCAATTTCCTGCCCACAAGGCTTAGAGACAGTATTTCAATTCTTTTGAACAAAAGGCTTCGAACCTACTAACTGATGTTGGTAGACCAAGTAAAACTCATCTCTAATGCCTTTCCTTCCCTAAAACTATTTATAATTATACTTACATTATAATTCTACCCTTAGGTTTGTCCAACTAGAAGCATATTGAGAATTCATATATAGTACAACAGGCATAAAAAAGTAGGGATCAGTGTTATAGGCATTCATTAGTTTACTTCCCAATAAATCACTGGATACTCAAAGCAAAATCTTTGGCTCTCTAAAGTTTCTCATTTATTCTTTGCAATTATTTTATGAGTAGCCACCAAATTCCCCCTTTCCATTACAGATTAAAATTCAAGTGTCCTGGAAGCAACAATACAGTAGCTCTTTGCTAACAAAGATACAAATAATCAAGAGAAGAATCACTTCTGTGAACAAATTTGATAAAGAATATACAAGCCAGAAATTTCTCCTATGGACACAGACAATGTGGTAGGAAGCAGGGGATGAGGACATACAGGACCATGTAGCAGAAATCAGTGTGTTCCAGTAGCATAGATTATATAATGTTTTGTTTTGTAACTCTTCTGCCACAATAATACTACATTCTTTCCTTGAACCCTAAACATTATGCCTTCTCAGTTTTGCTGAAAGTCAATTTATTTTCAAAGTCTTGAATGCCACTTTATGAAATGATCATCACTAAATCTCAGAGGATAGGACCAATTTTTTCAGCAGACGTCTAGGAGCAAACACTAAAGTCAATACCTGCTCCTGAGAGATGACCTAGATAACCATTGACATGCATGGGATACCAAGGTGAAATTATTGTGATTGTTGATTTGGTTCTTGAAGAATGAATGGGAAAACTTCATCAGATGTATTTACTATCTGACAGGCAGGTCAGTAAGGATGGAATACAAGGTGGAAGATGGGCCCAGTTGGGATAGGTAGCAGATAATCAATAAGAAGACTTCCGATACTAGTATATTATTTCACATGAAAGATGATAAGGTCTGAAGCAAGAGGGCATACAGAGAAGAAAGAAGTTTCAATGGATAATCAGAAGAACATCTCAACAGAATGTGTCTAGTTTGGTCCCTTGTGGGTTTTATTTGTTTGTGTTTGTGATAAAAGTCAATGAGAAGAGTGGACACACTGAAAAAATTTAAATACATAAAGGAATTAATTTTTAAAAAGTTAACAGGAAGATATTGAATTCCTAAGCTAAATGATTATTCATTAGGTGTTAATTGTATGCCATGAACTATTCTAAATTCTGTAGGCTACTAAAATTAATAGAATATAGATATTTCCCTATAAAGATGCATAATCATGTTGTTCTCATGGATAAATGGGGAAGAAGTACACGAAGGTCAACAAACCTAATGGAGTAAAGGATTGGGTGCAGTGGGAGTAGAACAGAGCAAGCCCTTATTTCTGTTCTGAGAAGCCCTTAACGGGGCTACTATTTCTCAGTATCCCTGCACATCCCTGGCCTTATGACGAAGGTAATGTGACAATGGAGCGAGTGATGAGGTGTGAAGCCCTGGGTTCCAGTCCAGGCTCTATTTCTCTGTTATTCATGTGTGGAGACAAGGACTCTCCAATAATGGATCCTGTATGTCCTGTGGGCTACCCATTAGTGAGCTAGCTAGGATGGATGATGGCCATTCTCCCACGGGGAGGGACCACATCTTACAGGGCCTGGGTTCTCCTTTCTCTTTAGCTTGGAGATACTGTGCTGAACATGGTTTCCCAAGGACCTGAGACCCCAAGGTTTTCAGGTGCCAAGCAGCTGGCATTTCCTAGCACTTTGTGAAACAGAAGATATCCAAGTTGTGTCTACCTTTTTCCTGAGCTCAATACACTGATTTTCCTACAGAATGCCAGTCACATTTTGTAAGAAATGAGAGAATTGTGCTGCTATACAGATTTGTGTACATGTGTCTCTTTGATAAAGAGTCTTTTTTTTCCTTGGGTAAATACCTAGTACAGGGATTTCTGGATCAAATGGTAGGTCTACTTTTAGTTCTTGAGGTATTTCCATACTACTTTCCATAGAGGTTGTCCTATTTTGCAGTCCCACCAGCAGCGTGTAAGTGTTCCTTTCTCTCTGCACCCACGCAAGTGCTCGTCGTTTTGAGAGTCATTCTCACTAGAGTTATGTGATATGTCATTGTGGTTTTGATATGCGCACATTCTGGGTGAAGGTACACTTATAACTTTGACTTAAAATGTACGAAGGCAAATTACACAATCAAAACATGTTTACCCCAGTACTATTCTGGAATTTTTAAAAAAAAAAAAGGAAAGAAACTAAGAGAGAGCACCCTTAGGATGCTTCCCAAACCCTAGGGTATTATCTCATGCTGTGTTAGCATTGCCCTGGCCTCAGGATGGCTCTCGGAGGGATAATGAAGGAATAGGACACTGCAAAGCTCCTCTTGCTGAACCTTGGCTGTTAAATATTCCCGTTTAAATCAGACCCCACATCCTTGCCATACCAGGGAACATGTGGCAAATCACCTGACCTTCCTGATCCTTAGTGAGAAAACTAGAGACCTTTTCTACACACTTCACAAGGTGAGATGAAAACTCAGAGCTTTTTGTAAGTTAAAAAATGCTATCCCCACATGTGGAATTATTTTTATCATAGAAGAGTGAACAGCCCCCTGAGCACAGACTCTGCTTTTGGCACCCAAACCTTCTGTTTACCACACACTGCTGCTGGGTTTGATCCACAGATAATTAGAGGTGGATTAGGTGCATATAAGCAATAACATGGAAAATAACACAGATAAAAATAAAGACCAGAGAAATGGAAGTAAACAGGAGAAAAATAAAATGTGGATGTATCATCCATGTGCATATTGGAACACCGGGCTGACCTGTGCATCCTAGCATGCAAAGTCAAGGGGAATCATGTCAGATACACATTTACCATTGACACATTAGCTCCTTAAGAAGCACATCAGTTCCTTAGGGGAAATGTGGCTTCATGGAGGGGACTCTGTGTGAGGAGGTCAGTGATTTCATCCCTATGTTCCATAATAAATGCAATCCAAAGTTTCTTGCTATAAGCCCCATAGCTCAGCTGGAGGAAATATATCCCATAAAAGACCTAATGCACATGGTCTGATCACACAAACCCAGAAATAAAATATAGATTTAGACTATGAAGAGTTCATATTGTAAGGTAAAGCTATGGGTTTCTAAAAAAAACAAACAAAAATCCCTAAAAATCAAACAAAAACTCACACTCTCAATCCCCCTTCTTTTTTCTTTTCTTCTTCTCCTTTTCTTTTTCTTTTTTTTAATTGAGACAGATCTTATTTTGTCACCCTTGGAAGAGTGGTACAGTGCTATGGGATTGTAGCTCACAGCAGCCTCAAACTTTAAGGCTCAAACGATTCTCTTGCCTCAGCCTCCCTAGTAGCTGGGACTACAGGCACCCACCGCAACACCTGGCTATGTCTTTTATTTGTTTAAACAGGCCTTGGCTAGGTTTGAACTCACCAACCACAGAGCATGTGGCCAGTGTCCTAATCACTGAGCTATGGGCACCCAGCCAAGCTCCCTCTTCTTTAGAAAGCTTCTAAAAACTTCCTACATCACATTTAATTACCAAGTGAGGAGTTAATCCAGATATTATCCTATGCCACCCACATTTTAATGAAAATGAAACTGAAACTGAGGCCACCAAATGAGAACTGACTTTTCCAAAGTGTCAAAGCCTTCAATGGCAGGACTGATCCTATGTCTAGCCTTCTATAGGGTGCAGTATCACCAACTCTGATCAATCACAGAGCTTAGTGTCCCTACCATCCTTCACAAGACTCCATGCTCATTCATCACCCCTCACTGCCAGCTGGGTCTCCTTACCTCAAAAGCAAGCTCTTTAATTCAAATTTGTTTCCATCTTAGCACTGAGCCCCAAACTGGAAACTCAGTAAGTATTTGATATTGTCTCAGTATCTCAGTAACAGATTTGAGTAGAAATAAATTGAGTATTTTCAATTGCAATTTAAAGACTCAGCCAAAGTGCTAAATTCTAGTCTTGTTCTTTAGTTCTTGGCAGCAAGAAACTTTACTGGAGGACAATAATGACATTTCCTACAAAATAGATTATGGGCCAAGTGATAGTTTTAGTTTTAATAAAGAAAACGTTAGCACTTTTACTTTCGCTTCCCTCTAGTACGGGTTAAAGGTGCTATCTGAATAGAAAATTGTAAGATTAGTAAATGTGTTATAAATTTTTTTTCTTGGAACATTAAGGTTAATTTAGCAGTCAAAGTAGTTTTTTATTATGAGAACTCTTAAATATATGCAAAAAAATCAAAGTATGTGGGAAACCTTTCATTTTGCATATAACTAATCACCATCAATTCTCAATCTACTACTACCAAAAAAAAAAAAAAGAGAGATTAAAGACTTGTCTAGATCATGATGAAGGTGGTAATGATGACTGTGATGATGATGGAGATGGTGATGATGACAATGGCAATGATGACAGTGATCATGGTGGTGGTGGTGATCATGGTGATGATAATGGCGACAAAGATGATGATGCTGATGGTAATGATGATATTGATAGTGGTGGAGGTGGTGGTGGTGGTCCTGCTGCTGCTGATGGTGATAACGATGATAGTGATAAAGAGTCAATGTGCATAAGTGATTTATACAAATTTCCACATTGGATAAACTGCCATGGTAACCTACCAAGTATCTGAACCACGATTCCAACTTACAGAGTTTAACTGGAATCTACAAGTTTCTAGGCTAAATTCTTTCATAACAACAAGTCACTAACACATTGCACACTTAAGTGCCAAACACTCTCCTAACCATCCTAAGCGCTTTTTCTGTATATTAACAGGTGTGATCTTCATAACACTATTATTCTCATCCCCATCCTGAAGAGAAGGAAACCAGGGGACCAAGTCTGCACAGGTCACATAGGTGGTTCCTAAAGGACTCACCCTGGGGATGTCTGGCTTCTGCACCCATTTTTATAACTGGCATACCCTGTTCCTTTCCAAAAAGGAAAACAAGTGCAGAAGTTTTGCATTAATTCTTATCCATCCCCCCATCCTAGACCCGCTCAGGACTTCCTATTCTGCAGCTAAAATCCTTCAACAGCCTCTTCACTGACCTCCTGCTTCCAGCCTGGTGACCCTGAATCCTTTTCTCCACACTGCCTTTGACACTGTCCTGCTTGGAACTCTTCAGTTATCCTTTAAATTGCCCACCGAGCCTCTCGTGATCTGCAGAGGCCCACCTCCCTATATTCTCTTTCTCACTTCCTTACAGGTCAGTCTCTAACAACTCTGAATTATTTCCGGTTTCCACTAATACTCATTTTTGCCTAGCCAGGCTTGTTTCCCCACTGGTTTTCCTGGGTGGAATGAATTTCCCCAGGACCATCTTCCATTTTATCTGGCTTATACCCATCCTTAAAGAATTAGCTCATGTGCCACCTCTCCCAGGAAGTCCCTCCCGCTTCTCACCAGTACTTGTTACTGACAGACAGTTGTCAGACTCCATTAGATAGCCATGTGGTCAGGACGCCTGTTAGTGACTATGGATGTTTCCATACTAACTATTCCTTAGCAAATGGGTCATGCACTCTCTGTACCTCTAAAATCACACTGAAAGTCTTTTGATGGCACTTTGTTTCCAAAGTATTTTCAGGTGTACACTAATAATAAAACTGGAGCTGATGTTGTTGTCACTTTTTTGGGAATACGTGACATCTAGCAGGAACCAAACAGAACTATAAATTGCCTAGCTGATGAAAACCCTCCATATATCCCTTGAGATCTTGTATAACTGGCTCAAACAGCTGCAGCATTCTCAAAAAAGGCATAGCACTTACAGTTAACTTTTTAACTAACTTTAATAGCAAGGATAGCTAAAGAAAGAAAACACCTGAAAATTCTCACAGCCAAGTACATTTCAGGAGAAGGAAATGAGTTAACAAGATACCTGCAAAGTTGAGCAATTGTATTTTATGCAAAAAAGGAAATGTAGATGGGGCTTATTGAACTTTGTGAAATATTTGAACTGCCTTCCTCCACATGTAAATTACACCAATGCCCACTATTAAGTGACTTTATTCTCAGTGTTTCCCTTCACCCCTAAATTAACTCACTGCCTTTGGATCAATGTAAGAAAGACATATGCTGCCAGTTTCAAGGTCTCCATTTATACTTTGTTACCAGTGACACACACCTGTTGGAAACCACTGGCCCACTTAAAGGATAGTTAACTTAGATAATTGGGTTTTAATTAATTTTCTGAAATGAGTAGGATCTTGACACACTATGTTCGATCAGTGGTTCTCAACCTGTGAGTCGCGACCCCTTCTTAACAATGAAAATACATTGCGGCTTTAGGAAGGTTGAGAACCACTGTGTTAGATACTTGCTTCCCATGTGTAAAAAGAGAAAAACATTCAATCCATGAGCAAATCCAAGTGTTGTGCTGTGTCCTTTTCATATTAAGAATCCCTTATTCCCAACTCTGACAATCCAAATCCTTCCCTCAGATTCCAATTCAAATTTTATGTTGTCAGGGAACATGAACCAAGTCTGATGTTCCTTTTTTGGCTTGGGGCTGAAATGTAGTCTTTTTCTTAGTCCCTAACTTCAGTCATTACTTGAGCAAGTCATCAGGAAAAGACTGAGAGTTCACTCGGGGGTATAGGGGGGATGAAAAGTCCCAGCACCTTTTGACAAAGTTCTGAGCTGCTCGATGCCCTTCTGTTTCTTAAAGGGGAAAATACCTTCGCTGAACTGGACCGTTAAACCAATATATCCACCAGTGTATGGATGGCTCAGGAGGCAAGCCATGGGCCACTTGTTTAAAAGCTGGCATTTATTAAGCACTGACCCTAGACTAGAAGGCACTGATAAAGGGCATTTGTGCATAATTCCATTGACTCTGCACTCCACCCCATAAATCTAAGTATGATTGCTAGTCCACTTTACTGATAAGAAGTAAAGGACACCTAGAGAGTGTCCTCCATCCAACACCTCCCAGGTTTTATGTGAGAAAGCCTGAATTTGAAGCCAAGAATTCTGTTCTTGCTCTCCCTTGCTTCATGCCTGGTATGAAGAGAATTTAAGATGGCCCTGAGATTCCCACTGTCTTGTACACATATTTTCCCTCCCTACAATGTGGGAGGGATTTGTAAATATTATGAGATTGACATTTTCATGTTTATATGGGTGAGACTGACCTAATCAGTTGAGTCCTTTCAAAGATGGTAAAGCACCAAAGACACACTCTTCTGATGAACTCAGAAGAAATTACCACCCAGTGAGGAGAACCACAGGCCACGGAGCAATGTGATCTCTAGGAGTGGAGAGTATCTCCTAGCTGAGAACCATCAAGGAAGTGGAAGTACCAGTTTTGTAGGTATAAGCCACAGAATTCTGCCAACAACACAAGAGCTTGGAAAGAAACTCTGAGCTCCAATAAGAAATGCAGCCTGGTCAACACCTTGATTTAACCTTGGTGAGGCCCTAAGCAGAGAATCTAATAAGCCATTCTCAGATTTTTGACATGACATAGAAACTTATGTTGTTTTAAGCACTAAAGTTTAAAGAACTTTGATATAATAAACATGTGTTGTTTTAAGCACCAACTTTTTGCAAGTTGAGCAAAAAACTGACAACGGAAAACTAGTACTATATATCCCTACCTTTCCCTCCATCTAGTTCTAACCCAGCCCCTAACCTTTGGTTCACCACTCTCTTTTTAGTTCAGTCCTTTCCACTTGACTCTGCAGACATTTCCTAGATTCCTCTGGGCTTGGAAGATCCAGGCTTCATTTGGCCACAACTTTTTTTTTTTCTTTTTTTTCCAGTTTCCCTTGCCCTCTTTCCAGGCCCTGAACCCAATCCTGGCAGTAACCTTTGTGGCCAGACCTTCCCTTTCATAAGGAGAATTCCAAGCTAGAAATGCATGATGAGGTGTAGGGTTTTCTAAACAATATTATGAGGACACGTAAAGCTCTGAATAAAGTCTCTACAAACCACTGAAGGTTTTTATTTGTCTTTTGATGGAGAATCAGGCACAGAGCTACAGAAAATAAAAAAGAAAAGGACCCAGACAGTGTGCCAGGATGTCATCTCACACTACATACAGATAAGCTCCTGTTACTATATTTAATAGCAAGATTTTGTTCTAAACAAAGCCTATAGTGCTAAGAAATAAAAGGTTGGCTACCACTGATGTCATAGAACAGTGGTGTTAGCACTATCTCAATGTGATATGAAGAAACCATTTGAGCTGTGTGAACTTCAGTCCACTCTTCTCTAAAATGAGTAGACTGGACAAGATGATCTCCAAAGTCCCTTTCAACAATTAGATCCTATTATTGAAAGGTTTTTAAGCCTAATGTTTTGGTGTGACAGAATATCTTGACCTACTGGAAGCCAGAGCTAATGAATGATTCAGGAAGAAGTTTCTCATCCCATCCAAGACCAAGGAAGGTCATATCCTTCTGTCTGGCTACCTCAGTGTCAACATGGCCACTTGCCTTTCCTTTAAAACCTTCAGGTACATATGGGGGGATTGGGCAGAGAGATCGGGGGTATCCTGGATCCTGACTCAATGACAAGCTGCCTGGAAGAGCCTGCTCCCCATCAACTGCCAAATGCCCTGGCATCAGGGAGTGCTGTAGGAAAACTAAAACCAGATTTGTAGGAGGAAGAAAGAAAAAATAATAATAATTGTAGATCAGGATCTTAATTCAGAAAAAATGAAAACAAAGAAAGTACCTTCTTGGAATTGGTCTTTGATTTTAGACTTCTTTGGAGAGTTTTCATCCCAGAGTTATGCAGAAATAGGACAGGTTGAGTGGGGAGGTGCATCTGCAGAGAGGGCTCTGGGAACATAAAGGACTTTCTGTTTCCACACAGACACATACCATAAGCATTTTTCTGATGTGAGGAATCCCTTGAAATAATTTGTTTAAATACCATTAAAAAATTTATTTCAGAATATTATTGGGAGTACACACATTTTGCTTACATAAATTGCTTTTGTACTATTTGAGGCAAAGTTATAAGTGTGCCCATCACCCGAACAGTGTGAATTGTACCTTTAGGTATGAATGTATCCCTCCTCTCCTCCCACTCTCACCTGCTTGATTTTGATCGGTGTTATTTCCATATGTGCCCATAAGTATTAACTGATTAGTTCTAATTTAATAGTGAGGACATGTGGTATTTGTTTTTCATTCTTATGATACTTCACTTAGACGAATGGTGTCCAGTTCCATCCTGGTTGTTAAAAAAAGATATTCGTTCACTATTTTTAATGGCTGAGTAGTACTCCATGGAATACATATATCACATTTTGTTAATCCACTCATTTTTGGTAAATACATGAAATTTTCATTTCTTGTATGGTTTTATGTCACAATAATGCAAATGCATTTCTCTACAACCACTCCAACATAGCTCCTTTGGAAGTACTCTAGTCATCACTAATGTATGACTTTACCTAAAGCTATACAAATAAACAAAATTTCAAATGACCAACTTTTAGATGAATGGATAAGAAATAGTCATCATTTGTGTTCATCTCCAACAAGACACTTTGTCAAAATATTTCTTCTTATATAGTAATTTTAAGTCATAAGTTTCAAAAAATGAGGGTAGAACAAGAGTATAATACAAAAAGCTTGTGCAGTGTAAGCCTCCCTCAGTACTGACATAAGCAAGGCAAAGCATCTGTCCTGCAAACTAAATGGGTCTCTAGTATTTCCATTTAGTTAAACTTTCACAGATAGATGCCCAAGACATATCATTAATAAACAAATAAATACATATACTATCTTGGTTCTGCATTAATTATGCCTGAACAGCTTAATGGCCATCTGAGTCCAAAGTCGGAAGAACGAATACACTGGTATGGTAATCAGCACAAAGGGACTGTAAAACCAAAGGCTGGTTGTGCTAGTGCAGCCATATGGGCAGTTTTCTGCCAAAGAGACCAGTGGAATGAGAAAAGTCAATGTAGGAAGAGACAGAAACATCCTTCTCTTTCACTTATTACCCCACTTCCTTTCTTTAAAAGGGATATATGCTATTAAGAAAACAGTTTTTGTGGGTTTTTTAAAAAAATTATGACCTAGTGCTAGCCTGTTTCTTTTTGCTTCTTACTTTGATGTGTCATCCTAGATCCCTGTGGTATCATATTAGGAATCTCAACAATGATTGGATAGGCTCTTCTCAGCTCTTCATTAATTAATTCACTCCTTGATGCTTCATATCTGAGCAGCCTCTTGGAGAGGGGACTCAATAGGAACTCGAGCTGTGCTCAAGTAGCTCTACTGCCTATCCATTCCCAGTCTGCCAAAGGGCCATGACCCTAACATGTGTAGACACTTATGGGTCACCGCAGATGTTGGTGAGTGTGTCCCCTGCAGAGCTCAGGGGAGCCTGCCACTTGCTTTGCTCAGCATAGTCCTGCATCCCTGTACCCTCTTCCAGCTGGAGCCAACCTTCCTGCTCCCAGCTCCCTGCTGGAACAATCCACTCATGTATTGATGGATACCTGGATTGTTTCTACAGCTTCACAGTTCTGAATTATTCTGCTATAAACCATGGAGTGCAGGTGTCTTTATATATATATATGTTTGTATATATATACACACACACATACACACATACTTATATATGTATGTGTACATATAAAAAATGCTTTCCCCCCACTTTGGGTAAATGCCCAGTAGTAGGAATGCTGGATCAAACAGCAGGCCTACTTTTAGTTCTTCAAAGAATCTCCACAATACTTTCCATAGAGGTTGTACTAGTTTGCAGTCCCACAAACAAGTGTTCCTGTTTGAGTGTTCCTGTCCCTCCACATCCAAGCCAGCATTGTTGTTTGTGGACTTTTTGATAAAAGCCTTTCTCACTGGACTTAAGTTATATCTCACATGGTTTTGATTTGCATTTTCCTGATGATTAGAGATATTGAACATTTTTCATGTATCTGTTGGCCATTAGTCTTCTTTCGAAAAGTTTATGTTCATGTCTTTTGCCCCCTTTTGTTTTTTTCTTGCTGATTTGCTTGAGTTCTTTGTAAATTCTGGTTATCAGCACTTTATCAGATGTATAGCATGCAAGTATTTTCTCCCATTCTGTAGGTTGTCTATTCTCTTTTATTATTGTTTCTTGGGCTGTGCAAAAGCTTTTTAATTTGGTCAATTCCCATTTATTTATTTTTGCTGTTGCTGTGATTGCTTTTAGAGTCTTCTTCATAAATTCTTGGCATAGGCTGCCAATGTCTATAAGTGTTTTTTCTTACTTCTAGAATTCTTAGAGTCTCATGTCTTAAGTTTAGGTCTGTTATCCATCAAGACTTAATTTCTTTGAGTGGGGAAAAGTGTGGATTCTGTTCCAGTCTTCTACCTATGACTATCTGATTTTCCCAGCACCATTTATTGAATAGGGATCCTTTTCCTTGGTGTAGGTTTTTGTTTGCATTGCCAAATAGCAGATGGCAATATAAGGATAGTTTTCTATATGTGTTCTCTGTTCTGACCTATGGGTCTATGCCTCTGTTTTTGTGGCAGTATCATGCTGTTTTGGTTACCTGCAGCATAGCTTGATACCTCCAGATTTATTCTTTTTCCTGAAGGTTGCATTGGCTATTCAGGCTATTTTCTGGTTTGCTGTGAAGCATCAAATTATTTTTTCTAGATCTACAAAAAATGATATTGGTATTTTAATGGGGATTCCATTGAATATGGAGAGAACTTTGGGTAATACAGACATTTTAGCAATGTTGATTCTGCTGATCCACGAGCATGTTATGTTTTTCCATCGGTTTATATCCTATGCCATTTCCTTCTTTAGAGTTTCATAATTTTCCCTGTAGAGATCTTTCACATCCTTAAATATATTTCTGTGCATCTTATTTTCTTTGTCAATATTGTGAAGGGAATTGAGTTTTTAATTTTGGTTTTCAGCTTGACTGTGTTGCCATGCATGTATGCTACTGATTTGTGTACCTTGATTTTGTAACCTAAGACTTTGCTGAATTCATTTATCAATTTTAGGACTCTCTTGGCAGAATCTTTGGGGTTTTCTAGATATAAGATCATATCATCAGCAAATAGCAATAGTTGGACTTTCTGATTTCTCCATTTGAATACCCTTAATTTCCTTCTCTTGTCTGAGTGATCTGGCTAGGACTTCCAGAACTATGTTGAATAGAAGTGATGATAGCGGACAACCATGTCTGGTTCTAGTTTGTAAGTGGGAATGCTTTCAGATTTTCTCTGTTCAGTGTGATGTTGGCTATGGAATCGTCACATATGGTTTTGATAATTTTGAGGTTAAGTCCTAATTATGCCTATTTTGTTAAGGATTCTTATGATAAAAGGGTACTGAATTTTGTCAGATGCTTTCTCTGCATTTGTTGAAAGGATCATATGGTCTTTGTTTTTACTTCTATCTATAAATATCATTGTTTTGCAGTGAGAATTAAGTTTGAAAATTAAAATGTTCCTGAAACTAAAGTTTAAATAACTTATGGTGGAAAAGTTCCAAATTCAAATTTTCCAGGTAGCATATGTATATGAGAAGGAGGTTTTCTGACTTCAACACATTAATCATGAACTCGAGTGTGTGTGTTTGTGTGTGTGCGTTTAGGGGTGTGCTATTTACTCTAGGTCAGGCACTTTTCATTTGGCAGTGAATTGCAGGGTTAGGATTCAATCCTAGGACTCCACAGCTATGTTTTTCTTTCTAGGATTATTTCAAAAGAACCTGAAACAGACTGAGTTTTGACAAACCTGGAGAATTTCACAGAAACCAACCTTCAACAAAGCTCTTTGTCTAGAGTTCAGCATTTGAGTGCAGTGAACACTACTGGTGCTTCATTCAAATCCTTTCCAAGCTTGGCACATTCATCACCACCTTCTTCATGATTGGTACCTGCAATCCTCTGAGATGGTGTACTATAACTTATGTTCCAAAGCTTATTTCAGTTGAGTTTGGGTAAAAGCCCACATTTCCTTGCCTTTTTCCCTATCTGATTTTGCTTCTCCCACTCCCTCAGAGGTTTCTTCTTAAAGCACACTCATAATAAATTACTTGAACCCAAATCTTGAACTCAGGATCCTTCATGGAGACACCAAGATACAACTTTATGAGAGAATTTTAAATGAAGGACAGTGCAGTTTCTCTGCTATTTTTACCTTACTTCCTGAATTTCTCTTCTGTAAATTCTTCAGGGAGTTTCTAACCCCAGTTCACATTGTTTATGTTCTTGGTCTGGTAAAGAAGTAAAGTAGTTCTCTAACCATCTCTTTCAATGTATCCCACTTAATGCTATAGCAAATGTCCAGGGAGCTGGTTAATAATACAATATTAGCTTTTCTTATTTCAGTTAGCTGGTCAAAAGAATATGGCTCTATCTTTCAGAAGAGAAGAGTTACAATGACATATTTTTGATTGTGCAGAATCAAGTTATTCTCTTTCTGAGATTGTGAAAGCATTCTGATTGCTTCACATAATGGGACTTATTCTGGACTAAGCAATCAAGTGTATAAGGGATATAATAATCAAGATGTAATTGATCCTTGTATTGGCATTACTCCAAATAAAGCAGAAAATGCAATCTATGGACCTATTCAGTTTGCCATTAAGTGGAGGACTAAACTGAAATAGAGGGATGTGATATTTAATAAGAATCCCTGTCTGTGCTAAGCGATTCATTACATTTGAATTCATCTCAGAAAGAAGGAATAAAAGTGAATCTAAGTCTATAGACATTTTCTCCTCTTACCTATCAATCAATCAATCAATAAATAAGTAAATAAAATGAAAAAACTATCCAAACCTGTTAGAAAACAACCCTCCTGGAGCAGAGAGAATATGCTTTATGTTCAGTCAAAAATAGTTTATGAAAAGGAATGAAAAAGAAAATTATATTGCAAGACAAAGTTCCTGAAGTCTACTGGGCTGCCACATTGTACATCTTGAGGCCATTTCCTTTGTACCTGTACCCAGTAGCACCATTCACATAGAATAACAGGTGTCCCTGGGGCCACCACTCACATAGACTAACATGTGTCCCCTGGGACCGCCATTCACATAGACTAACATGTGTCCCTGGGGCCATCATTTACACAGACTAACATGTGTCCCTTTGGTCACCATTCACATTCACATAGACTAACATGTGTCCCCAGGGCCACCATTCATATAGACTAACATATGTCCCCTTGGCCACCATTCACATAGACTAACATATGTCCCCTGGGCCACCATCCACACAGACTAACATGTGTCCCTGGGGCCACCATTCACATAGACTTACACGTGTCCCTGGGGCCACCACTCACATAGACTAACATGTGTCCCCGGGATCACCATTCACATAGAGTAACATGTGTCCCTGGGGCCACTATTCACATAGACTAACATGTGTCCCCTGGGCCACCATTCACATAGGCTAACATGTGTCCCTGGGATCACCATTCACATACAGTAACACATGTCCATGGGGTCACCACTCACATAGACTAACACGTGATCCCTGGGCCACCATTCACATAGACTAACACGTGTACCCAGGGTCACCACTCACATAGGCTAACATGTGTCCCCGGGATCACCATTCACATACAGTAACAAGTGACCCCTGGGCTGCCATTCACATAGACTAACATGTGTCCCCTGGGCCACCACTCACATAGACTAACATGTGTCCCCAGGGCCACCATTCACATAGACTAACATGTATCCCCAGGGCCACCATTCACATAGACTAACCTGTGTCCCCGGGATCACCATTCACATAGACTAGCACGTGTCCCTTTGGCCAACATTCACATAGACTAACACGTGTCCCTTTGGCCACCATTCACACAGACTAACATGTGTACCTTTGGCCACCATTCACATAGACTAACATGTGTCCCTTTAGAATTGTAAAAGAAGGTGCTTGGGTTTATAGTTTGAAAAATACCAGGTTACACCTTTCGTAGGCTTACTTCCCATTTCTTTTTCTTTTTTTGTTTTCTTTTTTAGAGACAGAGTCTCACTTTGTCACCCTCGGTAGAGTGCAATGGCATCATAGCACACAGCAACCTCCAACTCCTGGGCTTAGGTGATTCTCTTGCCTCAGCCTCCCAAATAACTGGGACTACAGGTGCCCGCCACAATGCCCGGCTATTTTTTTTTTGTTGCAGTTAGGCTGGGGCCAGGTTTGAACCCACCACTCTCGGTATATGGGGCTGGCACCTTACCCACTAAGGCACAGGTGCTGCCCTACTTCCCATTTCTTAAAAGGGCCAGAGGAGTCATTATATAAATATGGAACATTGACCATCAATAAAGAGATAGAGTAGGGAAAAATTACGGAGACAGCCCTTCCTAGCATTCTTAAAAAATTGTCCCATGTAGACCTGTCTCAATTTAAGAAAAGAGCAATTGAGAAATCACATTACTTACTGCATGATAAGACACCTTTATTTTAAGTGAATTTGGCTTATGTGTGAATGCAAACAGACTGGCCTGAAAGATTGGAGGGTATTCTTTAAGTTGTGAATTTATCTGCCTCACAGAGCTGTAAATACAGGTCCACAAGTCAGGAGCCAATTCTCTTTCTCTCTCTCTCTGACACACACACACACACACACACACACACACACACACGTTACTTACTCAAGTCCAGCACCCAGAAACATATCAGACCCTAGACCAGTGAGTTTCAACTGGTGAGCTGTGAGAGGATCTTAGTGTGCCACGAAAAGTTTTAAAGATCATTAATTAAATTATGTGTCTAAAAACATTCAAAGCACAGAAAGTATACTCTTTTTCACTCCTTTTGTGTGTGTGTGTGTGTGTGTGTGATCAACGTAATTTAAGTGTGCAACAGACGTTTAACTATAGGGTCAAGTGTGCCATAAAAAAGGTTGTAAAATACTGCTGTAGACCCTTCGGGGTGACATGGAAAAACATGAACTCAAATATACCAAGAAGTCAATGTAAGCATTTTCCCATTAAAAGAGAGATCAGGCATGGGATGTTGAAATGTTGGCAGGAATGCAAAAGTGTCCTCAGCTTTCTCCATTTGTCTGAGCAAGGTCCACTCGGATGGAAAATCAATATGAAAATGTTACCACACGGTCTTCTCTTCTTCCCCCAAGCATGCAAAAAGGCATCTTGATATATTCACTCTAAATAAGCAATATGCTGAAAAAAGCCATTTAGAACATACATTTGGGAGAAAGGTGAGAGTAGATCAAAGAAGGGAAGGTGCAAGATCGACTCATTCTTGAGTAGAGGAATAAATATGAGGTTGCAATTGGCCTTAGAGACATCATTATGGGGACACATAAAAAGTGTGGAACAATAGGTATTCAGTCAGTCATAGACATTATGCAAGATAATTTCTCTGCTAAATCAGCAAAAACTCAGCTAGGCTCACCTATAAAGTCATGTAGACCATAGCAATTCCCAGACTATGAAGAGGCTACCACTGTTCTATGAAAGTCTAAGCTAAGGGGAGGGGGAGAAATATTTTGTGAATGACTGGAACAAAAACAAAATGGGATGTGGTTGTGTACAGAGTATTTTTCTTGCCTACCAATCAGAGACTGCATACCTCACCCAGTTCCTCAAAATCAGAACTGTATTCATTTTCTACTGTTCCAGAACGAATAACTAGTGACTTGTAACAACACACATTTATTTCATAGTTTTCATGGCATCAGAGTTGAGCACAGAGTAGGTGTGGTCTCTGCTCTTGGTTTCACCAGGCTGAAATTAAGATGTTCACCTTCTAAGCTTACTGGTTATTGGCAGAATTCAGTTCCTTATAGTTATAAGATTAAGATTTCTATTTTCTTGCTGGTTGTTCATCAGAAGCCATTCCCCTGTTCCCTCCCTTGTGGTCCTCTGTATCCATGGTAGTTTCCTTCTGTTAGGCCAGAAAGAGAGTTTGTCTTTCAGTCTGCTAAGATGTTTAATACAATGTAACATAATCAAGAGGGTGATTACTCAACATAATCTTTAGTCTTGCCCACACTCAATGCAAAGGATTACACAGGGTGTGTACCTTAAGGGACAGACATCTTGGGGGCTGTCTGAGAATTATGCTAACCATCAGCAGTAGAAAATACACAAGAGTACTCCTGCAATGGGAGATTCTCATAATTTATTCCCAGGAGCACAGCTAGAGTGTTCAGTGTAGGGCTTAAGAAAGGGGGAATATAGACCTCTCTAGATTTATTTCTTCCTCAGAAAGACTCTCTTGGAAAATTCTAGAGCTAATAAGCAACTAGTTCTTATCTTTCCAGCCCAGTTACGAATAGATTTTTCTTCTTTGTACAAGCCATTCAGAAATGCGGCCTCTTTGATAATTCTAAAAGCAGTCTCAAAGGGGAATTTCCATACTGTCCTCAATTCCCCTGTGCCTCACACAGTTTAGCTGTCCAGAAAGTGCCTTGTTAAAGTTGAAGGAAAAACACATGGTTTCTGGTCCCTAGAACTTGGATGTGTACCATACATGTACATCTGAGTAGGTGTACCCCTAAAACCACAACCCTCCCTGACTGCCCCTGATGCACACCGTAGCTTAGTGGTGAGTCACCCCTGTGGCCTGCTATCTGACCCCAGTCCTTAAGTGCTTAAAGAAAGAATCTGTGTCTCCAGTCTTGCCACTTGGTCCATATTCTTTGGATTGGCCTAACTCTAGAAGATGCTACTTGAGGTTTGGGGGCAAAAGTCAACTCATGTCTAACTTAGGAGGCAACAAGGAGTGGAAAGGAGGGAGAAAATGACCCTCATGTGAATCTTCCCTGATCCCTATGGACATTGTTCATACAATAGTGGGGCATTTAGAATATGTATTTCACCCAAATAAATGTTTCTGATAATTAAACTTCTTTGGATTTTCACATTTAAAATGAAAAACATCACATTCTTAAAATAATTTTTAAATGGGATTACATAATTTACCTCCCTCTTATACAGAGTAAATATAATGTATCACTTTCTTGATAATTTCAGATCATACGTTCAGTTAAGACAGAAGTAAATAAGGCTGCCTTTTAAAAATATATAACTTTATATCTAGCTACCTATCTATCTAGATAGATAGTTCTAGATATTTCCTTGGGTTTGTTTGTCCTTTTATAGCTTCTGTTACTGGCTCAAAGACTTTTGTGGCTTGTATTCATCTGTATTATACTTGTAAAGTTCTTAGCCAAGCAAATTCCTGGTAACTACTGCCTCTTTCTCTTATTGATACATATATAGAATTGACTGTTTAGGAAATGCTGGAATATAGGAAGAAAAGCTAGATGACAAACAGTTAAGGCAATGGCACTGTGGTTTTGTATTCCTGCTGACAGATTGAGTTATAGTTAAACAAGGAGATCTTGAAAAACAACTTTAAAATCCACTAAAAAATTAATGAATCAAACACAAACACATATCTGCAGCAAAACTTTTCAGCCTCCACTCTTCAGAGGAAAAATTAACCCAAAGGCTCCGCCTCCATCTTCAACAGCACCATTTCCCCACTCTCAAACGCTTTCAGGAGCTTGGTTCATACTTCTCCTGAGTCACATATTGCTTTAAAAGGCATCCTGTTGATGATGAATTGGTGAGTCATAAACATGGGGGATTAATAGTTCTTTAAATTTAGTAGCAGTTCAAAAATAAAAGTGGAAAGCACTAATTTTTCAAGTCTTAAAATGTCCAGGATATAAAGAGAATTTTAAAAGTAGTTAGCTTTCTCTTTGTGAATGTAATGATTATAAATTCAATTGTTTGAGCAAATATAACAATTAAGAACTTCTCTAGCAACAATGCAAGTCAAGAAGAGCTAATATACTCCGAATAATCATGCAAAAAGAATAAAGTTATAATAGTTACTAAATAGCGAGTGCTTAATGTGAACAAAATGATCCCAGCCATTGTTTCTCATCTTTCCCCTGACCAGAAAGATGATTTTACCCAGAAAGAAAAACAGTGCTAAGTCACGTTAGCTAGCTAGCTAGTGGTGGATGTGGGATTTAAACTCCGATGGAGTTCCAAGTCATGCACGTTATGTGGTAGTACAGTCACCTGTTTTATGGCGTAAAGTGAAGTGACTAATGTTTAATGAGTTACTTTAATGTATTTACCAGGCAGTACATATTTATAACTCACCACACTGGACTCTTTACATTTAGAATGATGAACAGACAAGTCGTGGAATCAACCTAAATGCCCATCAACCCGTGAATGGATTAACAAACTGTGGTATATGTATACCATTGAGTATACTATTCGGCCATAAGAAAAGATGGAGACTTTATTATATTTTTTGTGTTTACCTGGATGGAGTTGAAACACATTCTTCTCAGTGAAGTATCTCAAGAATGGAAAAAAATCCAAGGTACTCAATATTGATATGAAACAGATATATAAACAATTATATGCCCACATGAATGACAACCACAAATATAGTCTAGCAAGGGGGAGGGGAGAGGAGGAAGAGGGAGAGGGAAGAGGGGAGGGCAATTGGTAGGATCTCACCTAATGTGCACAGTGTGAGGGTGTTCGGCACACCCCCTGGTGAAGGGCTCAACTGCAATGTGAAATTCACCTTGAAAGTGATCACAATGCAACCTAACCATTTGTACCCTCATATTAATTTGACATAAAGAGAAAAAAAAAAAAAAGAAAATAAGAATGATGGGCAGAGCCAGCCCATAGACAAGCAGTCTGGTCTATATCCCTCTATTAGATTCCTGGGTCTGCTGTGACAAAGTACCACACACCAGGTGGCTTAAAACAACAAAAATTTATTATCTATCAATCCTAAAGGCAAGAAATCCAAACTCAAGGTATCACCAGGACCATATTCTGTCTGAAACTTATAGGGAAGTATCCTTTTTTTTGGCCTGTTTTTTGCTTCTGGTGCTTTGCCAAAGACTTTGGCTTTCCTTGTCTTGCAGTTACATCACTCTAAACTCGGCCGTGTTTCTCTTGGAGTTATATCCTTTCCATGATTATTCACTTTTTCTCTTTCATCTAAAACTTTCTCTTCTTCATTACGCGGTCTGACAGCCGGTGTCCCTGGTCTGGAATCCCTCCCCTCTGACTTCTGCCTTCTTCACCACATGGTCTCCTTGCATGTCTTTCTCTGCACAAGGCCATCTTCTTGGAAATCCCAATTTTTTTTTAAAGACAGAGCTTCAACTGTCACCCTGGGTAAAGTGCTGTGGCATCACAGCTCACAGCTACCTCCAACTCCTGGGCTCAAGAGATTCTCCTGCCTCCACCTCCCAAGTAGCTGGGACTACATGCGCCCACCACAATACCCAGCTACATTTTTGGTTGCAGCCATCATTGTTGTTTGGCGGGCCCAGGCTGAATTTGAACCTGCCAGCTCAGGTGTATGTGGCTGGTGCCTTAGCTGCTTGAGCCATAGGCACCAAGCCAACAAAGCCATCTTCTTATCAGGAAATCGGTCATCTTGGATGAAGAGCCCACCCTACTCCAGTATAAGCTCACTTTAGCTTAACTAACAACAATCGCAATGACCCTATTTCCAAAAAAAAATCAGGATTTGAGGTACTAAGAGTTAAGACTTTAACATTTCTCTTTTTGATGGTGGAGGGGTGGTAAGAGGAGGGCTTGATTCAACCTGTAATACTTTTACCGTCTACATTTGTTTTTAATTGTTGTTTTTGTTTTGTCCCAAGTCAAAAGCACTTTTAAGAGACAGGAAGATATTTTAGTTGGTGAAAGACCAAAAGACTAGAGTCTAAAGAGCAGGTATATTATCAAGGTACAGTGGAAAAAAGAAGAAAAACTCATCAGTTGGGAAGAGTAGTTGGGTTGTATTATCAAGAACCTAATCTGTGGCTCACTGAGCTACTTCTGGGCCATTTCTGGTTGCAAGTAAAACATCCAACCAGGGGCACCACAGCCCAGGTCTGCTGATCAAGAATAACCTTACTTTGATATTATTTTCATCCCAAAGAGAGACTCTAGGGTAAATTTTGTGATTCTATAGAAAATTGTCATATCTGATTCAATTCCATCCTTTATGGAATTTTATTCTTTGCATTTGCCTTGGAATTGGTTATCATACCTCAGCAGTTTCCTCAATGTAAAATTTTTAACACATGTGTATTCACTTTTATTCTATGAGCATCATGAATTTACCAATTATTAAAGATTATCTTTTAACACTACAGAGCCATAATATACCCTTAATATAAACTAAAATGTAACTTATAACTTTTCTTTTTTTTTTTTATTAAATCATAGCTGCGTACATTAGTGCAATCGGGGTACAATGTGCTGGTTTCATATACAATCTGAAATGTTTTCATCAAACTGTTTAACACAGCCTTCATGACATTTTCTTAGCTATTTACTTTTCTATAATCAGGTCTCACTAAACCATACAGAATAATCCTAATCTCTTTTCCACATCATGACCTAGTAAGCATATGAAAACAGCTCTCCTAACTCTTCTTCTACCCGCAATTCTCTCTTTTATTTTATGTTTAATTAAGAAAGAAAATCGATGTATAGTTTCTCCCACCATGTATCTAATACTTGTGCATCATCAAACAAGTTTTTAAAAATATCACCTGTTAACAGGGACAGCCACTCTTAGGCTTTAAATGGATGTTTAGCAATTGTTTTCCATGTATACATGCGTCTGCATTGGTCCTATGGCCCTCAGCAATCTCAGCATTCCTGGGGTGTGCTTCTTGCTCCTTTTTAGTCACAATTAGTGGTGTTGTAGGCACATTAAGTTCAGCTTTCCTCAGACATAATTTTTTTATTACTGCTCTAGTTTTCAAGCTGTAGTCATGTTTTTTAAGAATCGCAGGCATTCTTCCCTAAACAATTTCCTACCTTCCA
Organism: Perodicticus potto; assembly: GCA_963574655.1. Taxonomy (NCBI): domain Eukaryota; kingdom Metazoa; phylum Chordata; class Mammalia; order Primates; family Lorisidae; genus Perodicticus; species Perodicticus potto. The sequence goes on from CAUYRH010152067.1 coordinate 54,727, forward strand.
ATGTCCCTCTTGTTACGGAGCTCAATGAATTTACTACAGCCCTGCTGTTCTGTGTACCTGTGTGGAGACTTCACTTCTTTGAATACTGTCTCAGATCACACCATTTTTTAATGGCTATATTATCTGTTCACAGATTTTGACTTTTTCAGTACCCTTTACTCATTTATTAGTCTATTCGTTCAGCAATTACTCTGTGATCACAGTGTGCTAGGTCTTGTGTTAGAAACCAAGAACTCAAGCATGTAGAAAATTATTTATCTAGTGGAGGAGGCAGCTATGAAAACAAAAAAATAAACTAGATGTTTTTTCTAAGGGGAGTCTGTGCTACTAATAGCAAGTTTGGTCCAAGTGACTCCCATAAGAGAAATGATCACTAGGAACCCAATGAATCCACTACACACTCATAAAAAAATCCACTTAATAATTCTTTTTGAAGTTTTGCTAGTGAGAGTCAATCTCCCAAGCTCATGGATTGGGAAATTCACATTTTTGCCTTTTTTTTTTAATTCAGGAAGTTTTATACAGTCTTGCAGACTATACATACCTTAAAATTATTCAAAGATCACCAACTTCTAATCTGCAAATTCTTTGGGTACCTTGGGATGTATTCATTCATCTGAAGTTTCTAGGCAAACCAGAAGTATTGACCGCCATGGTAACATCTGTACTCAAAATATGTAAAATATTCATTCACGATAACAAGATACAAAGTCTGTCTGGAGGCCACAGACAATCCTTCCTCCTTTCACTGTGCTGAAATAGGCCCTGCCATTAGGACAGAGATTCATACTGATTTGGCCTCATTCAAAATTAGAATGCCTTCTGCATAGTTCTCTGTGTCTTATTAAAATCATCATCACTACTGTCTGCATATTTATGTTTCTTCTCCCAGAATTAACACTCTCTTCTCATGTAGACTACTTGTCCATTCACCCAACTTTCATTCAGCCACTGTGTACCATTTCACTGTTCATAGAGGTGAAAATTATGGTCTCTGCCTCCAAGAAGCCACTAACCTAGTGAGGGCGAAAAATGAAACAGCTATAAAGTAAAATTCAGGGTCTCAAGTTTTAGGATTGATCCGATTTATGTCCATGATAAATCAGATTGGCTTTATGAAAAAATTGTCAATGTCCAGTTTGGGGGGGGAGTGGATAACATGCTGCCCCTTGAAACAATCAAACACACTTTTACCTTAGAAATCATTTTTAAAAGGAACTACAGATAAATCTATACACTGATGTTTCCACAAACAGCTCAAAACAACGATTGCTTTGAGTGACATAAACTGAGGTTGGCAAACCACAGTCTGCTGGTTGAATCCGGCTCACTCTCTGTGTATGATCACACACAGAGTAGTTTTACATTTCTCAATACTTAAAAAAATCTAAATGAGAATAGTATATTGTGACACATGAAAATTATACAAAATCCAAATTTCAATGGCCTCAAATAAAACATTATTGTCATATAGCCTTGATCATTACTTACAGATCATCCACAGCTGCTTTGCATTAAAATCACTCAGTTGAGTGCCTGTAGTAGAGAGAAGAGACTGTATGGCCCCCAAAACCTAAAAAATTTACGTTCTGATGCCTTACAAGAAAAAAAATTGCCAACCTCCACTCTAAAGCTTTAGATTAGGAATTTAATTACTTTTAAATAAGTTATATACTTCCTCCACCATCTCATTGGATGAAAAGATAAGAATGATTTATAATTGACATTCTAATTTACATTTCTAGAAATGGCTACTGTGCGGAGTCTAAGAGCTACTGGTGTACTTAAGGAAAGAGCATTTTAGGTACAGTCATTCACATGCCTATTTTGCTCAGTAATTTTTCAGAGACATCAAAAACGTTTATGTTAACTCAGGCCTCATTCACATTTCCTCTCCAGTCCCCCTGGACCTGTTCCCTGTCACTTGGAATGAGTTATGAGTCACTTCTAAGAAGACTTCAGGACTCAGGTAACCTTACATTTGCCCTCCTCTTATACCCTACACCCTATTAGTACTAATCTGTCTCCCCAAGCAGGTGAGCATTAATACACATATGTGTGTGCAGGCGCAAACAGTCATACACACATAGACAGACAAAATAAGGGTGCATGTCTCTCATTTCCAGATGAGTCCTTAGGTTGAATTCACACATTGTCCTTCCACACTCCACATGTTAGAATGTTAAAACAAATTTTATTTCAATGGGAATACATTTTGAACTGATGCTACTGGGAAGCAGGTTTAGAACCAAAGGGCACAACTATGGCACCTGCCACAGAGATATTTTTATTTCTTCCTAGGTCAGGGGTTCTCAACCTGTGGGTCGTGACCCACAGGAACTGTATTAAAGGGCCGTGGCATTAGGAAGGTTGAGAACCACTGTCCTAGATAGAATCCATTTGTATTAAAAAATTCAAAACCAACCTACCAACATTCACTTTTTAGAAACAAGACATGGAGTATTCATTTAAATATCAGAACATCCTTATATAATAGGGTCCCTTAACAATCACCATGCCATTATTTTGATTTCCAGCAACCTGAGGCTAATATGTTCAGGATGATCAACTGAAAAAGAGAGAATCTAGAATATATTACCAGCTGTGCATCCATAAGGCAGTTTATGTATATGGAGGGTTTTTGTAGACTCAATACACGGAATTTTCTTAGAATTTAATGACGGTTCATCTTTTTTGATTGCCAATCATTAAAGTGAACTGATTTTTACTTTTTCTCCAAAGATTTCCATCAAATGTAGTTTATAAGCCCCTTGGATTATATCCCCTATTCTGGAGAAAGCAGTAACTTTAAGCCCCATGGTGAACATGATTTAAAAGATTTCTATTGGACATGCATAGAAAAGAACTGAGGAAATGCCCATCTTGGGCACTTATAACTTGCTGAATGTTGTTACCTCATTCAAACAGGAAAATCTGACCAGCCTGAAATTACCAGCTATGTGTCACAAAGGTATATGCAAGGAAAGAAGTAAATGTAATTCTCTAGGGTCCAAGACTCTATAACTGACTCTGCATAAATGTTCTCAAAAGGAAACAAAACCAAAACATGCATCCAGTAAAGAGCATTACTAATGTACCACCTTGGTGTGTGTGGCCGTGTCTGTGTGTATGCGTGTGTGTGCATGTGTGCTGGACAGTGACTGTGAACTGGTCTGCACGCTCCTATTTTTATTCCACTAAGATATGTGGATTTTAATGGTTGATTTATTTTAAATTCCTTGTATCCATCTGTGTCAGGCATTTGTACAAATACAAACTGAGACTTAATTCTATGACTACAAGGTGGGATTTATTTAGTTCTCTGGGGTCAGTGGACATGTAACATGCTTTTATAACTGATATCGAGCAGGGAAGAAACTGCATTAGAATGAAGGCTGAATAACAATCAGCTGAACTCAGAGGAGGCTATCTCAGGCTTCTGCTCATTTTGTTTGTCCAAGTGGGAAACAGCATTGATTTTAACTCTTTGCCTACCCCAAACTTCACAATGAATATTGGATACATAGTCACAGCTAATGAGGGAACATATTTTTTCTCTCAGGGTTTTAAGCCATCTCATAAAATTTGATAGCACTACAGAAGCCTTCTGCTGGGCTCAATTCAGATCTGAGGGTACAGGGCCCTCACCAAATTCACTGATTACTGGAAATTGAATTTGGGGGGGGCACATTTCAAGACTGATGTGTATAGTGTATATGTAACCTTTCCTATGAAAATGTGACATTGAGTACATGTTGTATTGCTACTGTGAAGCCACTGACACACATATGATTTTGATAACGACCCACATCACCGTAAGTATGTGCTCCCAATTATGGGAGCAGGCCCAGATGTGGTTCTGTTCCTGGTGTGGAGGTGTTTAGGCATCTGAGGCTAGAGTCCTGGGGACTGAAAGTAAGTTGGATAACATCCTAGAACAAGGATGCTGTTAGAACTTCATCTTCATGACCACAGGACTTCTGGGTGTTTAAGGACATCATATATTTTATATCTAAAAGTCTAAAATTTCTGCCTCTCTCCTAAAGAATTATGCCTTTGTATTTTGGTTGAAATAACCAAAATAAGTATTAAAAATCAGATAACTCCTAAAAAAAAATCAGATAGCTCCTTTAATGATGTTTACTTTTTAACAGCTATAGGTAGGCCCCTGAAAAATACATTATAACTCCATAGAAAATATGACTTAGAAAAGTTGTATTGTTACACAACATAAAGTCTTTTCCTTGCATGTAAAACCAATCCAAACCCTTTGAACGCAATTAACCTTATAAAACGTCTTAAGTTTTTTTAGAGTTAATATGCCCCAAGACTTTGATTGGCAGGTCCGTCTATTAATTATTTTCATAGAATGTATTGTAAGAAATCTATACCAATTGTATTTATGTTTGGTAATCACTATTTCTTTGAAATTCCTATTTCTACCCTTTCAAGTGATAAAGTGAAAATAATTTACATTTGACAGTATTACTGATAACCAACTTTGTTTTTCAGAGATACCTTGCTTTTTTGCTCAAGAACAGTATTAATGGATAAATTAGAATGTATAGATGGGTTTGTGTAGGTCTAAATATAAGATGTAAACAGTTTTGTTAAATTTATAAATTTATAAAATAAAAATAAGCTCCAAAGAATCTCAATTTCTAATCCTATGCTGTATCCATAGGAGGTAAAGCCATCTTCTGGTATCTTCTTATTTTTCACCATCGTCCAAAAACTGATTCACTCATCAGTAGAGGATTGCTGCTATTTTTCTTCAGCAACTGGATAACCACAAATAAGGTAGAGGATTCCAAATGCATGCCTCAGTCATTGAAACTGGGTCAACAATCATATAATTTTCTTAGCTTTATGGTAACAAAAGTCAACACAAAGACAAACATATACAAATGGGAGTGTTCAAAATGAGAGAATGCTTAAGTAATGAAAATCAGCACTACTAAAATTGGAAGAGATTCATTATCACAGGAAAAATAAAAACATATCAAAAATAATGCATTATTATCTATTATGGAGGGAGCCATTGTAAGACAGGTGAAAGAACCTTGGTTTGGCATCTAAGAGACACAGGTCACCATGAAGATCAAATAATATAATGCATGAAAAACTCGGCCACGTATTAGTTTCTTACTACTTTCATATGTAAAACATCAATATTCAATGGATAGTTAAATTATACTACTTGGATTTAATTGAATGAAATTGTGAACTTTTTAAAAGCACTGTGTCTGAGCTATATGTATAGCTATGAAAAGACACCCAAATGTTCTGTTTGATGAAGCCAAGCCAACACTGAAGGCAATATGGGATCCTGGATTGATTAGAAAAAGAAGTTAACAGAATAACTGGTAAAACTCAAATCAAGTGTGGAATTTATTTAATAGTAACATACGGCTGTTACCTTTTTAGTTTTGGTAAAAATACAAGGTTATATACTTGTATAATGTTAATATTGAGGAACTAGATGAGGACTAAATGGCGTCTCTCTGTGCTATTTTTTAGATATAAAATTATCCCAAAATAATAAAACTTCCTTAAAAAAATTCCAAAACAGTACAGAAGAAATTTACATAAAATTAATTAATAGCACATATATATGCAAAAAACATCTGAAAATATATGCACCAAACCTGTCACAGGTGTCATTTCAAGAATGGAGATTTGATAGCAATGAGGCTTCTCTAATTTTATGTATTTGTTTGTCATAATTAAATTTTTGATAATGAATATATATTACTGATGCAATCAGAAATGTACAGTAGAGTAAATGTGTATCCACAGCTATTTTTATTTCCATTGAAGGGAGAACACTATAGTCTCAGAGAAGTCACGGTGCTTGTGAATAGAGAAACAGAACAAGATTTAAATATAAGCCCTAATCAGAGTCTGAACTCGTAGTCACCACAAGATACTGCCTTCTGGACAAGTGCTCTCTGGGGCAAGGATGGTATTTTATTTATGACCATATTCTCCACAATGTCTGCTACACTTAGTATGTGCTAAGCAATTGATACATGTCTATCAACGACAATTGAATTTCAGTATGAACATTCTGTTTCTAACTCAAATGTAATAGACTTTCCATTTATAAGAGCTTAACTATGTACAGCTGATTTCTAATATGCTTCTTGATTGCACTTAGGAACAAATGCATCTTTATAGAGTCTGAGGGTATAATTAGGAGCTAGAAAAAGAATAGAACCCAACTCAACATGAATAATGCCACGCAAATGCAAAAAATAAAAATAAAAAGTAAAATCAGAAGCTAAACTCCTAAAGTTTAACTTTCTTTGCAAAATATCATCAGAAAACTCAAGATAAAACACCATTAAAACAATACCCCAAACCACTAATCTAAATGATGTAAAGTGATTGAATGTACATTAGCTCTTATATGCTTAAATTGCTTTTTACCAATTTTAGGAAACTACAAAGTGTTTTGGCTGGTTTTTTGTTTGTTTGTTTTGTTTTAGTTGGTTGTTTAGTTATTTTTCATTTGTTGTTTTTACATTACTGCATAAAGCACAAAAATGTTTCTTTTTTATCAAAAAATACTTATTGTAAGTAAAGGTTAAAACCTTGCTTCCATTCTTGCTCTCCTGAAATACATATGGATTCTGTCACAATACAATGGCATCTTGAAATCTAAAAAATGTTATTACTTAAATGGACTGTCTGACCTTTTCATTCATTATTCCTATTCACGAGATGTTTAACGGGCTGTCAAGCTGGAAGTCCTGTTCCAGGCTCCAGGATGAATAAAATTTGACCACTAAATAGAATCTCACATCATTAGGAATGCAAATGATCAGAGAGATTCAGAGAAATCTTGTATGGAATTATCAGAAAAGTAATTCTTGGAAGGGTCAATGTAGGAGTAAAGGTAATTTTTTTTTACTTCCTGGCAAGGGGGTACTGACAGTAGTTAGTTAGGAAGGAAGAACGATGTCGCTTACTTTGCAAAAGCAAATATTCTGATAAAAGATTCCTCGGGGATTTCACAGAAGCAAGTTTGACAGCGGATGAAAATAAGAATGAAATTTATATACACATTCCTTCTGTTTTAAGAACTTGAGAATATACACACAAATGCATCAACGGCTACAAAATGTTCTGCAAAAAAAAAAAAAAAATACATATATATATAGCCTAAAGAATTCTCAAGAACTGTTCATGGTTCTGTTATTTTATTTAATGAAAACTTTCCTCCTTTAGATGAATATGCACGTTATCACAGAACAATGAGTTCTAGGCGTCTTATCTGGTATCAAAGCAGTGTTTCCTTGTATCTGTCCCACAGCATTCCCAGATTTCCATTCCTCTCCTAACACCTCCCACATGCACCTCCTCCCCTTCCTGTGAAGTAGACTAGAACAAAGGCTGCTTTTTGTTCCTGGTGCATCAGGGGTTCATTCGCATATTTCATTCCTATCCCTTTTCAGCCTAACTGCTCTAAGAGTCATTTAGTATTATTGTAGTCATTATTAACTTTTAAGGAAGTAGCGATGCTTTTTGAAAGTCTTTGTTCTTACTTTTTGCTATTTCAGTCCCATTCTGCCCGTGTTCACTAATTCAACAGCTCTCTAATGTTCACCTCCTATGTATACGGGCACTATGCCGATGCCCACTAATATGAATCTTCCCTGGGGACCGTCTGCAACATGACTGGACTAGTGTGGGTGCTAGTTATGAAGCCAGGATCACAAATCTTGTTTGAGGCATATTGACACAAGTGCATTCAGAATTCAAAACTCAAGTGAGCATAGTTTAAATGAAACTCATAGTTTAAACGAAATAGTTTTGAAAAAATTTTAAAAAGCAAATATTTGGTTTTCTACGTATTTCTTGGTAGTTTCCAAAACTTTGGTGACATTTTATTTGCAAACTCATAATGGGCTAATGTCATAAATGAACATTCTTCAATGATTCTTTTCATATTATCATACTGACAGTCCAAAGCACACCCTCTCATGATAGTTTGCGTTATTTGTCCTTCAAGCAGCTACTCTGCATTGCCCACAGTAGAGTTCGTTTTATGCCTTACACATCTCTGTGAGTTATTATTTTAGGCAGTTTTATCTGTGTGGCACCTGGCTATTCTGTATAATCCCACACAGATTCTTAAGCCTGTCTGTGCATTCTTCATTCTCAAACACAGATTACTTTCGTGGATGTTAAATAAAATACCAGTGACCTCATTTATTAAACCACAGAATTTCCCACTTATTTCAATCCTATTTTTTCCTAAACTAAACTAAACTCACTGTTCATTTAAAAGAAGTTTGTGATAAATAGTTGTATCTTTCACCATTGTCCTTAGTTCATGGATGTTAACTGAATGACAAATTCCATGATTACCATAATAAGATTCTCCATTTGGAAGTCTCATGTTTACTTACTTCTCTCCTCCATGACAGTGACTCTGACTTTTGTCAATGCCCAACACTATGCCCAACACAGCAGGTATCAGCAAATGTAATCACATTAATTAAATTGTGTAATTAACAATCTCATTCCCAGTGCAGATCTGAGCATTGCTCATGCACAGTAAGTAGACTATGTATACTGTTTAAGAATTTATATATAGTATAATAAACATGACTCTTTAGAGGCTGAAAGTCATCTGACTAAAATATATAAAATACTGAAGGGGTATAAATAGAAAAACATATACTCTTTCTGGACCATCGCATGGGAATGAAAAAACAAAGGGAGAGAGGAGGAGAGACTGGAAGTCTGAGATACCACTTTAGGATGAATGTGGGAAGGAATAAAAGGTTCCCTACTTCTGCAGTTCAGCTCTGCTCTCTCAGAGATGCTGATAATATTGTGCAGCCATATGCCAGTTTGCAAAAGTAGCCCAGTCCTCAGCCTCGTTGAAGCAAAATGAGATAGCGTTCAGGAGAGGAGAATAAGGGAGGAAGACAGAGAGGATGGATGAAAAAGTGTTCACAAAGTCAAGTTCTTCCAGCAGCAGGGCCGGGGAAAGACACAGTCATATAAATGAAGGAAGTGCGTCTGATTTTCCACAAGACAACAGAGATTGGTGAGTATTGTGATGAACAAGAAAGCAAACGTCTGTTCTGAACCCGGCACCACTACTGTTGCTATGGAGGAAGACAGATGGGTGTTATCAGATCTTTGTGTGTTTTTCAGATGTCAGATTCCATATTTGTATGTAAAAAACCTCCTGATTTTTAAGTGCTGGCAGCTAATAGAAAATAAGAACATAGTTGAAGCCCAGCAATGCGGAGTCAAAAAATTATATACCTTATAGCTGAATTTGGCCAGTGGTTACCTGTTTGTGAACTGGCAGTCATTCCTCCAGATGAAGGGTCAGCAAACTATGGTCCCTGGATTAAAGCTATCCTGCTGCCTCTTTTTGTAATTACTGTTTTCTTGGAATACAGCCATTCTCATTCATTTGCCTATTGTCTACAGAGGGTTTTGCATTACAATGGCAAGTTTTGACAAAGACTGTCTGGCACACAAATCCTAAAATATTTACAATAGGCTCTTTACAGAAAGTAAGCTGACCCCTACTCTAAATATTCCTTTCCCAGTCACTGCTACCAGTGTCAGGAACTGTACTCTGATAATTACCATGCATTGATAAACACCTGGTAAAAGTTACAGCTTCCTCTTTGGAGGGATTACACAAAGCACATACCTAGCCACTTAAGTTTCAAAGTGTTCCCACTTGAAAATTCTGGCCCAAATTGATGTCCAAACAAACCTGTGTGAGAAAGAGTCAGCGCTGATCCATTAGAAGGATACACGTAGAAGCCTGTTGCCTTTATTTCTAAAGAATATTATTTGTCTAAATTAAACTAAATTAAGAAAATATTATGGGAAATGCAATGCTAAGTCTTAAAATTTTAAATATGTTGTTATTAAGTATCTCTTCTTTGTAGTAAATAAGATCTACTTATTGGAAATAATGTTCCCAGTATAGCTATCTGAACTTGGTTCTCCATCAGATATGTATTTTAGAAATTACAGGTTTTTTGTTTGTTTGTTTGTTTCTCCCAACAAGTAGACGCTTGTTTACCTTCTGGGTCTATGGAAGGCATGGAGTCCTTTGATAGTGTCATTCTCTTTTCCTATTTAATTTTTATTGACATACAACCTACAAGCTTAACAGCAAGCCTTTGAAGACTGGTCCTTATTTAAGGTCCTTGACCCACAAAACCATGCAAAAGCTCAACAAGTTTGTAATACTCACAAGCTATTGCTAATTAGTAATAGGAAGTAATAGCTTATTAGTAGCAGGAAGTAGAACAAGAGGGAAAACTCTGAGGAGGTTCCAGTCCAGTCTATGTTTGCCAAGGGACTGCAACCACTTAACACAAAGTGCTATGAGTACATGAATAATTAGGGACTTCTGTTAAGATAAACATTATTAGGCCAATCACAATGGTTCACACCTGTAATCTTAGCATGCTGGGAGTATGAGGAAGCTGGAGGATGGCTGAGGTCAGGAGTTTGAGACCAATCTGAGCAAGAGTGAGGCCCGTCTCTACTAAAAATAGAAAAATTAACTGGGTGTGGTGGTGCATACCTGTAGTGCCAGCTACTTGGGAGGCTGAGGGAGGAGAATTGCTTGAGTCCAGGAATTTGAGATTTCTGTGAGCTAGGCTGACTCCATGCCATTCTAGCATGGACACAGAACAAGATTCTGCCTCAAAATGGAAAAACAAAAAACCCCCACCAATAATAATACCGGTCATTTTTTATGCCCTTACCATACACCAAGCACTTTAAAATTCCTAACTGAATTATCTAATTGATTCCTTAAAAACAACCCTAGGAAGCAGGTACTATTATTATCATCATTTTACAAAAGAGGAACTTGGGAAGAAGGTGTTAAGTAATGCACATAACATTCTAAAGAAATGAGATGAGAGCTATTTGTCCCATGGTGTGTCTTCTATTACACATTTAAACACGATTTGACTACCAGGAAGCATAAATGAATAGAGATTATTCCTGCATCCAAGGTTCTCTCTTGTACTAATTTAGCCACCAGAGTTACTTTCATTCTTGCATTTTGCTAGAATATAATTAGGCATTTTACCTAAATCAAGGTATATTAATAATGAAAGGGAATATCCAGGCAACTCAGGGGGTCTCAGCTGTCAAGTAATTTATGGCTTGGATGGGCACTGCATTTTTACCTGGAAAACTCAAATGTAGGATGAAAGGCATTTAGGTATAGAGCTAGGAAATGCATTTCACCTACCTGTTTGTATATAAATGAACTTGGGGGTGTGGGATTCCTGGGAATAATTTAGTTATCATAATTATCTTACTTAAATGCTTTCCTACACATAATTTCTTTAGGTATAAGAGTCTCATAAAGAAAGGATGGAGGGTCCTTTCAGACCCATTTGACAGATGAGAAAAATAAAGGATACATGAATTGCTTGCTGTCCTGGGATAATTTGGGTAAAAGCTAGCAAATGGAAGGTTTAGATTCCCCTCCCAATTAAGCATCCTATTTTTAGATGGGAAGGTTTCTAAACTATTAAAGATATTTCACACAATCCCTGGATCAAAAAGTTAAGATACCAATTCAAGATTGTGAAATTTTATGTCAATAGGTTCATTTCGCTTAATAGTTATAGGCTCACTATCAATTTATAGTATAGTCTGAGGTCTGGTAGCATGATTCCTCCTGTTTTGTTTTTATTTCTGAGTAATGCCTTGGCTATTCGAGGCTTTTTCTGATTCCATATAAAACGCAGTATTATTTTTTTTGAGATCTTTAAAGTATGTCAGTTGAGCTTTAATAGGGATTGCATTAAAATTGTATATTGCTTTGTGTAGTATGGACATTTTAACAATGTTGATTCTTCCCAGCCATGAGCATGGTATGTTTTTCTATTTGTTAACATCTTCAGCTATTCCTTTTCTTAGAGTTTCACAGTTCTCTTTATAGAGATCTTTCACATCTTTTGTTAGGTAAACTCCCAAATATTGTATCTTCTTTGGCACTACTGTGAACGGAATAGAGTTCTTGACTGTTTTTTCAGCTTGATTATTGTTAGTATATATAAAGGCTACAGATTTATGAGTGTTGATTTTGTAGCCTGAGACACTGCTGTATTCCTTGATCACTTCTAAAAGTTTTGTAGTAGAATTCCTAGTGTTTTCCAGATACGCAATCATATCATCTGTGAAGAGTGAAAGTTTGATCTCTTCTGACCCTATATGGATACCCTTGATCGCCTTTTCTTCCCTAATTGCAATAGCCAAAACTTCCATTACAATGTTAAAGGGCAGTGGAGACAATGGGCAACCTTGCCTGGTTCCTGATCTGAGTGGAAATGATTTCAATTTAGCTTCATTCAATATGATATTGGCTGTGGGTTTGCTGTAGATGGCCTCTATCAGTTTAAGAAATGTCCATTCTATACCAATTTTCTTAAGTATTCTGATCATGAAGGGATGCTAGATATTATCAAAAGCTTTTTCTGCATCAATTGAGAGAATCATATGGTCCTTGTTTTTTAATTTGTTTATGTGCCGAATTATATTTATAGATTTATGTATATTGAACCAGCCTTGAGATCCTGGGATAAAATCCACTTGATCATGAAATGCAAATCAAAACTACTTTGAGATATCATCTAACTCCAGTAAGATTAGCCCACATAACAAAATCCCAAAACCAGAGACGTTGACATGGATGTGGAGAAAAGGGAACACTTCTACATTGCTGGTGGGAATGCAAACTAATACATTACTTTTGGAAAGATGTTTGGAGAATACTTAGAGATCTAAAAATAGACCTGCCATTCAATCCTATAATTCCTCTACTAGGTGTATATCCAGAAGACCAAAAATCACATTATAACAAAGATACTTGTACCAGAATATTTATTGCAGCCCAATTCATAATTGCTAAGTCATGGAAGAAGCCCAAATGCCCATTGACCCACGAATGGATTAATAAATTGTGGCATATGTACACCATGGAATATTATGCAACCTTAAAGAAAGATGGAGACTTTACCTCTTTCATGTTCACATGGATGGAGATGGAACATATTCTACTTAGCAAAGTATCTCAAAATGGAAGAAAAAGTATCCAATGTACTCAGCCCTACTATGAAACTAATTTATAACTAACCCAGTTATAGCACAAGAATATGGGGAAATGGGAAAGGGAGGGGAGGGGTGTAGGAAGGATGGGTGGAGGGAGGGCAATTGGTGGGATCACACCTATGGTGCATCTTAGAAGGGTACAGGTGAAACTTACTAAATGCAGAATATAAAGGTCTTAACACAATAACTAAGAAAATGCTGTGAAGGCTATAGTAACCAGTTTGATGAAAATATTTCAGATTGTATAAAAAACAGCACATTGTACCCCATGATTGCATTAAAGTACATAGCTATGATTTAATAAAAATAAAATAAAATAAAATTACTGATTCTTGGGGAAAAAAATAGATGTAGGCTCAGTTTTCTCACAGGTAACAGCATCCACTCCTCGCAGTTGTTTTCAGAGGTGCAAAGCATGACCCCTCTGCAACCTTAACCATTCCTGTGCATGACTGGATAAACACAGAAACCAAGAACATTTAGAAACTCTCCTAAGAGTTTGAGAAAATAATGTTATGTCTTTTAAATATAATTTTAAAAATCAGAGTTTATATTTTGCAAGTCTTTAAGAAGAATTTACTAGTAAATCATCTGGATTTTATATTAAATTATTGTTTTTCTATTTAAAAAATAAAACACTGGAAAAGATAACCTGGATGGAGTTGGAACACATTTTTCTTAGTAAAGCATCACAAGAAAGGAGAAGCAAGAATCCAATGTGCTCAATTCTAATATGAAGCCAGTAGACAATCTAATACACACCCACATTAGAGAAAAACAGAAATCAATTCAAAGTGGGGGTGGGGGAATGAAGGAGCAGGAAGACGGAGGGGGTGGGGAATGCGTGTGCTCCCACTTAATGGGCACAATGTTAGGGTGTATAGCACACCTTGTGAGGCCAGTACACAATTATAAGAGGGACTTTACCTAACAAACGCAAACATTGTAACTTAATTCTTTGTCCCTTCAATTAACCTGAAACAATAAAAAAAAATATAAATATATAAATAAAACATGGTCCTTCAATTCTGCAAGTAAAAAGAAATGAATTAGAGCCATTTGTCTAATTCTATATGGGAATTAAAATTTTATTCTAGACTTTTAAAATTTCCATTTGTGAAAAAATAAAATACAAATTACATGAATATGCAAATCATAGGTAAGGATTAAAAATTTTTCTTGGTTAGATATACAAATAAGTTTGGAGGTCGCTAATCTAGGCAGTTATATAAGGCAAGGTATGTGAAAATGTTACATCTATTTCTAAACCACAAAAATAAATGGTTGAAATAGGTCTAAATACTTTCTTAAATGCTACCTAGATATATTTATAATTCTATATATGAAACAAAGCTTTCTGCAAATTTAGCAAAAAGAGTAGAATTGTTTAACTTTTGCAGGAAGCTCAGATTTTTAAATAACCTGAGCAACCCAGACTCTGATCCCTAGTACAATATCTGGGATAAAATTGTTTTCAATAAATCAGTTTTACATAATAATTCAATAATGGATGCCCCTTTCTAGTGACCGTCTGAGTAATGTTTTAGCTGTGTACAGGTGAATAATTCAGCACTTCTTGGGGAGGTACATTCCAGCTGTGTGGATATCTGTCAGAAAGCTTTTTCCCCATATCTGCCTCTATATACTTTCTACCCACTCATCTAAGTACCCTGCAGGAATAAGCTGGGTAACTCTAACCACCTTACATGTAGAAGCCCTCCAGAAACTCAAGTACCCATTAGTTCCTTCCTTTGTCTTCTCTTCCCCATACTAATCATCTTAGTCCTTACCTTTTCCCTGCAGGGTTTGTCAACCTTGAAATTACTGAAATTTTAGGCCATATGATCCGTGGTGGTGGGAGGCTGTGCTGTGCATTGCAGGATCAGTAGCAGAACCTTTGGACTCTACCCAGTAGGCACCAGCAGCACCTGCTTCCTTCCACTGACATCTGTACCAACTAAACGTGTCTCAAATGGTTCAGAGGATTAAAATTTTTGATTGAAAACCACTGTTTAAGGCTTTCTAATAGTAGTTACAATAAAATGGATCCTAATAATGGTCAGAAAGAGAAAATATGTTTGTAAAAAAAAATTTCCCAAATTAAACTCATTTCTATGTACTAGAGACAGACTAGACAGCAATCAATTTTTATTTATGATTACTAATACTACTTAAAATGACCATACTCAAAAGCAAGTATTAATTTTTCCTGTTTTCCTCCTACACAGCAGATTCCTGCGTGTGAACCTGCATATGTACTACAGAGACACAAACGTGTTCTATTCCTGACATCTACACAGTTCTCATCTGAGACTACAGATACAGTTCTGAGACTGATATCTATCAGCTCCAGGCTAGTCATTTTACAAGGCCAGTCTGGAATGCTCTAAATAGTAATTATTCTATCAAAACCAAGAAACTGTGTGTGTGTGTGTGCGCGTATGTGCATGCGTGTGTGTATGAGAAATTATGCTTTTTGCTTCTTTTATGCCTAGTGTTATAAAGCCTCTGTACTCCAAAATTAACAGATAATCATCTTTCTTTTATGAATCCTGATAGCATGACCACTGCTATCAAGCAATTTTCTTCATGGACAGACACAAATCACAAGTCCACCCTCTGAAACTAAGCAGGTGAATAACATATAATTAGCTGAATTTGTTTTTGGAGGGCATGTAGTGGTTTTCATTCCATGATGTTCCCTCTATTACAGAAGAGACTCTATCTGAGGCCAGACCATAACAGAGAGGAGAGAGCCTTGCAGTCCCATGTGTGGGTCAGCCTGCCTGCCTGCCTGGTAGTCATCTAACTGGGTTTCACTTCTTATAAATGGAAGAAATATAAAGGACCAAGCCAAGGGAAAAAGTACATTTAATAATTCTTAAACCTCTCAATACACATAAATAATTTAGTTGTTAAACAATTGCCTGAGGGAAACAGTCTTTTTACTTCTTGATGCCAAATTACTTCTTTGACTTTTTGTTTTCTTGGAATTGATGAATTGTCAAATCCTGAATCAAAACCCAGTTCCCTAGATCCAGTGTCGTGAATCATTTTTCTACCTTTTTACCTAGAGAAGTAAGTTGAGAAAGATAAGTACGTAACAGTCACCCACGATCTGGGTCTTAAAGACTATAGGAGATACATTTTTGACTAGATATATTCCAACCAACATGAACATGAGAGTGTCCCCAAGTGTCAAAAAACTTCCAACCTATCCTCCCAGCTGTTTCTGTACATTTGTTTTTGCCTCTTTGGTGGGGGAGGGGGATAATGAGTCAGACATCACATGTAGTCACGAGTTTAGCCAATTGAAAAACATAGGCACTCATCTCACAAATGGCATTTTAGCTCTGTTCTCTCAAGGCAAGTCATGTAAGTGAAGAGACAGTGACAACTGATATGTCCTCACTAATAGGAGGGCTGTTGATTGAGTGGACCTTGACAAGGGCACACGTTCCATGCACTAAAGGACAAATCCATTTTTGCCTCACTCTTTAGTGTATTGCTTTTATCTATAGTCACATAATCCCAGGTGTCAGAACTGAATTTTTAAAGATAAGCATAATATATATATATATATATATATATATATGTATATATATATGTATGTATGTATATTTGTGTGTGTAAATATATATATATATTACAATCTCTTAAGTGTTTAACTATTTGCATCAATTTCTGTTCTTCCTTTCCCCCTTATCACATAGGGGAAAATATTCCGTGGGTCATACGCATTGATTCAACAGATCTTATATGTATAATCCACAGGCTGGCAGTTTGAGACCTCTCCAGGACAGTTTGTTAGTAAATGATTTAACAAATTATTATTTTACATGAAAGGAGCTCTGCAAATGCATATGTGAATAAAGTCATCATGTCGAAGAACAGCAGAGCCTGAAAGGATTCCAAGGACATCTGCCCTCCCACCTCCACTTTGTAAGGTTTCATGTATGTTTGGTGGCAGAACAGTTCATTTCCTGATGGCCTCCTCAAGAGGTTTTTACATTCCATCACTTTGCCTCCAAGTTGCAGTTAAGAGCTCCAGTTCTTTTTCTTTTTTTTTTTTTTTGAGACAGAGCCTCGAGCTGTCACCCTGGATAGAGTGCTGTGGCATCACAGCTCACAGCAACCTCCAATTTCTGGGCTCAAGCAAGTCTCTTACCTCCGCCTCCCAAGTAGCTGGGACTACAGGCGCCCGCCACAACGCCTGGCCATTTTTTGGTTGCAGCCGTCATTGTTGTTTGGCGGGCCGGGCTGGATTCGAACTCGCCAGCTCAGGTGTACGTGGCTGGCGCCTTAGCCCGTTGAGCCACAGGCGCCGAGCTGCCAGTTCTTTTTCTTATGAAAAATAAATAAATGAATAAATAGGAAACTATTACTTGTTTCTTAATAAATTAAAAAGTCTTTATGAACTCTCCTCTTTTAGCATAAACTCTATACTTCCTTATTAAATCTACAGCTACCAACACATACATATTATATGGATCAACAGACATTGCTCTCAAAAATGAAACAAAAATGAAACACAAAATACCTGATATACTCCAATCAGGTATACTTTTTAAATCAAAATGCAATAATAAAATTCAATTTACACTTTCCAGTGAAGAGATACTGTTGGCCATTCCATTCATTGGCACATGTATTTATTATTAACACCAAAGAATGTGTGAATAAGATCGTTAATTTACTTGAGAAAACATTTATCCTTTTTGCTTAGAAAAGGGTGCCAGTATGCCATAGTGACTTCACACCATATAAAACTGTACAGCATCAACTCTAAAAATGGCAAACAAAAAAAATCAACATGGTACAAAAAAATATTCAACTCAGAGACACCTCATTTGCTTTGGCTTCTGTATCTGTGAGATAATTTTTTTGATGTTAGGAATTAATATCTTGTTAAGTCATCTGGGGTTTGACCTTCTGATAAAAGGCAAAGTGTGTGCTCTTCAATTCTCTATCACCAGGCGAGAATGCAACAAATATCTCAATACTCAATTTCCTTGCTTTTGTCCTTATATGTGAAAATTCTACCTCGGCTTTACTCCTGTTTAGCAAATTTAATTTCCTGTCAACACTTCCAAGTAGCTATCTAACCGGCCTGTTTTCCATTGATATTTACCCTAATAACAGGGACTCAAGGGTCCTTAGGAAATTTCAATATAAAGCACCAGGAAAGGCCCTTTTGTTAAGCATTCGGTCATTGTGCAGATAAGAACGTTGCATTATACTATTTTTACAGTGAACATTGGACAGAAATTATTCAATTAATATAGAAAAATGTAGGTAGTGATATTATAAGCTAGGTCAGAGTGAGTAGGAAGTTCTAAACTTTACTTCTTGCCTTCCGAGCCTGAAATTTCTCACCTCTGGTTTTGTTGTTGTTTTGGTGGGGGGTCGGGGTATGGAGGATGCAGACCTTCAAACAAGGAAGTGTGCTTTGGATGTGGAACTCTCATCTTCATTCTCTCCGTAAGGTCCTTTTTGACAGCACTGTAGGCTGTGAGAAGATCTTAAGCCTTTGGGCAAGTGTCAAAAACTCAAATGCCCAAGTGCCCATCAACATATGAATGGATTAATAAATTGTGGTCTATGCACACCATGGAATACTGTTCAGCAGTAAAAAGATGGAGATTTTGCATCCTTTGTAACAACCTGGATGGATGTGAAGAACATTCTCCTAAGTAAAGTATCACAAGATTGAAAAAGGAAGCATCTCATGTACTCAATACCAATTTGAAAGTAGGAGATCAACAATCACAGACCCATACCAGTGAAAAACTCAATTAAATTCAAGAAGGGGGTCCAGTAGATTCTCATCCAACAGGTATAATCCATGGATATATAGCATAGTCCCTGCGTGCAGGACATAGCTACAGCTTGGTCTTTAACCTTACATGCATAAATTACATAATATAATAGTTTGTACTCTCATATTAATCTGAATTTAAAAAATAAGCTCAAATACCAACAGAGAACAGCTATGTCACTCGGTGTCTGCATGATGTTTGAACAGTTTTCCCTTCCACAAAGAAATATTCTCTTTCTCATTATTTTCTGGAAATTCATGGCCCTTCATATATGCCATTTTATTTATGTTTTTTACTTTTGATAGAAGCACAGATAAAGAAAAAGGCCTCTACCATTATAAGACAACAACAACTGTGCGGTAAATGGCAATCGCCCTGGCCTCAGCTTCAGGAGACAGGAGGGAGGCATACAGACTACAGAAAACTGATCGGCACAGGGGCCACTGGGCCCATGTTATAGCGGAGTGTGGCTGGGCAGAAATGTGAACCCAGGTGGTAAATAATACCCAGTCTTTAATCAGAAGAAACAGATTCAAATGTTTATATATAAACTCTTGTTTTTTTTATTTTTTATTTTTATTTTTTTTTATTGTTGGGGATTCATGGAGGGTACAAGAAACCATGTTACACTGATCGCATTTGTTGGGTAAAGTCCCTCTTACAATCGTGTTTTGCCCCCAAAAGGTGTGGCACACACCAAGACCCCAACCCCCTCGCGCATTCCTTCTCTCTCTTTCCCCACCCCTCCCTCATTCTTTCTCTCTCTGCTCTCCCCTTCCCTCACCCACACCGTGTCAATAATTGTCCTCATATCAAACTTGAGTACATGGGCTTACCACGGTTTTCTAATTTAGTACCTGTTAACTGTCACCTGAACACAGCTGTCTCTCACCTGGTCTCCATAGCTCCAGTACCGCCCTGCTATAGCCGGAATTAACTTTCTAAAGTGCAAAACTCAATACTTCATCTCTCTACTTTAAAATCCTTCAGTGACTATCCCTTGTTCTTGGGATAAAACTTAATATGACTTCAAAGGCCTTGTATCATCAACAAGCAATTTTCCTATCTTCTCTGACACTATCTTTCCTTCCCTTTACCTCCTCAGTCTTTTCTGTGCCCTGTGTTCCAGGCTTCTTTCTGTCCTTTAAATGTGCTTTACTCTGTCTTAAGCCTCTTAGCCCCAGTTCCTGCTCTGACCTCCACATGGAACATTACTTTTTCCCACTCCTCCTCCTTTATGCCATTGCCTCGATAATTCCTTCCCATCCTTTAGTTCTCATCTCTCATGTTGCTCCTGGATCACTTTCTCAAATGCTTGAGGTCTGGATTAGCTGCCCTTTACTTACCCTGTCACATATCACCCTGTGTCACTCTATTAGAATAGCTCCTGTACTATATCTGCCTATGACTTGTCTGTGTCCCTTGCTAGGCTGTCTGGAGGATCATGGACCATAGTTAAATCATCACCATTGTATCTAGCACAATAAATATTTGTTAGATAAATGAGTTACAGGTTGTGTAAAAACCCAGGCTTTTTTAGACTTATCTATAGAGTGATATTTGAGGCTATACTAAAGAAGACTGAAGTCAGTGCCAGAATGTCTTCCTCGTTTTGGGAAATCGTCAGCACTGAAGACTGTTTACAGGAAAAATGAGTCAATGTTGGATAGATGTTAAAGGGTGAACTGTTAGGATTTGCTGCATGGGTTGGATGCTGGGTGAGGATGAGCCATATTTGCCTGGTGAAATTGTTCATGAAAAGATAAAGTCACAGTTACGGTTAAGGTTACTATGAAAATTAAATTCCATATATATAAAGTTTATGGTGCTTGGTATTTTGAAGGTACTCAATAAATACCATTTTCCTATTTGTAAGTGGCTTAGTGTCTTGTTAAGGCAAGGAAACTGATGCATTATAACACGTTGCCACTCCTAAGCAGCAGGTGAAGTTGGTACAAACTCAGGAGTTCAAGACCAGCCTGAGCAAGAGTGAGAACTGTCTCTATTTAAAAAATAGAAAAAATAGCTGTCTGTAGAGCCGTACACATGTAGTCCCAGCTACTTGGGAGGCTGAGGCAGGAGGATCATTTGAACCTAGGAGTTTCAGGTTGCTGTGAGCTGTGACACCTGGTGCTCTACCAAGGGCAACAAAGTGAGACTCAGTTTCAAAAACAAAATGAAACAAACAAAAAACTCTTTTATTTTTAAACTCTAACTACAGCTGTATGTGACTCTCCTATTTTTTCTTCCACGGACTTAAGTGTAGGTAACACAGCATGAAGAGTCAGGAGCATTCACTTTGCTTTTGGTCTGCTGGGTTTGAATTGTAATGCCACCTCCACCACTCCCTCCCACCCCAACCCACCTCACCTCCCTGCCAACCTTTGTAACCATTTGCAGGTCCCTAGACATCTTTAGTCTTCATTTTTGCTGCATGTAAAATGGGAATCAAAACTCTTTGAATTGTGAGGATAGAAGAGATAATTCTTTTAATGTATTTGAAATAGTGTCCAGCACCTAAAAAAGCACTGAGTAATTGTTAGCTGTCGTGAGGTATGATCATCCCTGGTGACTCAAGCCACGTTCTTGAATCTCTGCACCCCTGTCGTCTCGCTCTCCCTTTGATCTCGTTTCCACTTGGGTGTCCCGCAGTAAACTCAGACTCAGGACTCAAAACTAAACCTATCAGCCGTTCCTGTTGTGTCAAGTTATCTCCTTTTGTAGTAGGCTGTGCCGGCTACAAGTGGCTATAGAAAAACCCAAATAAAAGGGGCCTAACCTACAAGAGAAGTTATTTATCTCCTATAACAAGAAGTCTAGAGGTAGAATGGATCCAGGGTTGGATAATTCACATCTTCAAGGAGCAGGTTCTTTTCATTTCTTCAGTGGTTGGACTTGTCCTCTTAAGTTGGCTCTTTTTACCCCAGGGTGTGATTTCAGGCATCACGAGCAGGTGACAACATTCTAAAAGGATTTTCCTTCCCCTTCACTCAGATCCTAATCTGATCACTGACAAGAGGACTGGGATTCCCAGTTTTAGCTTAGACTAACCAACGTCCATTCCAAAGTCCTGCAGCTGGAGATGGGATTTTATTTCCCAGGCATGTGTCTGGGTGAGGGGTGAACACCAGGACAGCAGCAGGACTCTGCTGGTAAAGAGGAGGGGATAAAGGTGGATAAAGGTGGGCAAAGGGCAGACCGTGTTTGCTACAGGGTTTGAAATTTTTCATAATTAGAAGAATTGGGAGTGACAGTGAATTCAGAGAAACTTAGGTGGCAGGTAGTGCAGAAAGTCAAGTTAAACCAAGGAGTAGGGCTGGAGCTGAAGGGGAGCGCTTGAGAGACACAGCTGGCATCATCAGTGACTGGACATGGGGAGGAAGAGCTTTATTTGGTTTCCAGTTTCTGTTTGGCTAAGTGGATAGCCATTCACGGAGATAAGGGAGACATCAAGTTTAATTGTTAGAGGTTTAATTGAGTGAAGTTTGAAACAGATTGAGTCTGAGGTACCTAGTGAGACATCCTAGTGGAAATATTCTGTAGGCAGTTGGAAGAAATGTCTGCACTGGAAACGTAGATTTCATAATGTTGCCCTTTTGGGGACAGAAGCTCTGCTTTTCTTTTTTTCTTCCTTATTGGTGATATTTCCTAATCTCTGCTAAGCCTTTATTGCCTCTCTCAGGCTGATAGTCTCTCTCTCTCTCTCCCTCCCTCTCCCCTTATGGAATGCATGTACTTTTGGTGAAGCCATTGCCTCAGTTGCTATCTGTCTGCCAAGGTTTCAGTGTGGCACTGTGAGTCAAGTAACCAAAACCCAGCAAAATTAATTCAGAATTTAAAAAGCCAAAAAGTGTAGTCATTCTCCTTTATAAAAGGCCCATAAAAATTATTAACTTACAAAAAACTAAAACAAGTCTCAAATCAAAATACTCCTACCCCAAGCCCAGGAGATTGCAATAAGTGGACAGAGTTATTTAAAGGTATGTTAAAAGTTACAGACTTACTTTATAGGTTCCCCAAATCATAAACATGAAAAATAGAGATAGGGGATTTTTCGGTCATTTTTGTTTAGACCTAACTTGCCTGGGAAAAATCACCCAGACATGAAACACCAAAGGATCTGTGCTTTTCCGGAGTGTGTGAGCTCAAAACGTCAGGGTCGCCCTTAGAAGTCTTTGTATCTCCCCTTCTATTTCTCTCACCAGCTGCCCTCCAGCCTTCCTGTCTACTGTCTGGACTCTTCTCTGCAGCTTCTTTGCCCTTCAGATTCAGACCATTGTCATTGGGCTTCAGCCTCTGGCCACCCACCACTCTCACCTCTCCACACTTCTCAGTGTTCGCATACAGCTTTAAGCCATGTTATCCTCCCAGCCTCTTTCTGCTCATACCTCTGGGAGTCACCTCTACACCATTGCTCATCCTTTACTTAGCCCATTCCCCCTACCTTGAGGTATTAGAGGAAGCATTTACTAGTTTGGAGCTGTCTTTAGAGCAGCTTGATCATCGTGAATTTGTGTTACCGTTACTATATAGATTATAGTTCACCTTACAATTATAGCTGGACCTCCTCTAGTAAGGTAATGTGAAAAGCCTGCCCAACCATTAGCAGTTGCAATCATTGGTCAACACAGAAACACAACATGAGCGCCTCTTATTTTTTTTTATTTTTATTTTTTTGAGACAGAGCCTCAAGCTGTCACCCTGGATAGAGTGCTGTGGCATCACAGCTCACAGCAACCTCCAATTCCTGCGCTCAAGCGAGTCTCCTGCCTCCGCCTCCCAAGTAGCTGGGAGTACAGGCGTCCACCACAATGCCCGGCCATTTTTTGGTTGCAGCCGTCATTGTTGATTGGCGGGCCTGGGCTGGATTCGAACCCGCCAGCTCAGGTGTACGTGGCTGGCGCCTTAGCCTGTTGAGCCACAGGCACCGAGCCAGCGCCTCTTATTTTAAAAACAGCCCTAGACAGGTGTGGACAAGTAGGCAGTTTCTTCAAGATGCAATTTAGAAATGTTTCTCAAAATCTACCCTAAATATACATATGTGTGTGTGTATATATGCATGTTCATATACATATTTACATATATACTTGCACATATATGTATAGTTGTACATGCAGGTATAAAATTTTGCATGCACACATGTGAATCTCTCAGCACTTTAGTCTGTTCAGGCCACTGTAACAAAATACCATAAACTGGATAGCTTATAAACAACAAGTGTATTTCTCATAGTTCTCAAGACTGGGAAGTCCAAGTCCAGGGTGCCAACATGGTTGGGTTCTGGTGAGGGACCTCTTCTGGGTTGTGGACTCCCACCGTGGCTCTCAGGATACATTAGGAAGTGGTAGGATTGTATCAGCAAGAAAAGAACAAGTGATTCCATCTCAGGATGGGCAAAGGACTTGAAGAGAAACTTCTCTAAAGAAGACAGGTGCACAGCCTTCAGACACATGAAAAAATGCTCACTATCCTTAATCATTAGAGAAATGCAAATCAAAACTACCTTGAGATATCATCTAACTCCAGTAAGAGTAGCCCACATAACAAAATCCCCAAACCAGAGATGTTGGCTTGGATATGGAGAAAAGGGAACACTTCTACATTGCTGGTGGGAATGCAAACTAATACGTTCCTTTTGGAAAGACTCAGAGATCTAAAAATAGACCTGCCATTTGATCCTATAATTCCTTTACTGGGTATATACCCAAAAGACCAAAAATCACATTATAACAAAGATCTCTGTACCACAATGTTTATTGCAGCCCAATTCATAATTGCTAAGTCATGGAAGAAGCCCAAGTGCCCATTGATCCACGAATGGATTAATAAATTGTGTTACATGTACACCATGGAATATTATGCAGCCTTAAAGAAAGATGGAGACTTTACCTCTTTCATATTTACATGGATGGAGCTGGAACATATTCTTCTTAGCAAAGTATCTCAAGAATGGAAGAAAAAGTATCCAATGTACTCAGCCCTACTATG